>DWKL01002845.1:0-12187 GCA_018249415.1 Phareas burnsi | reverse complement strand
GTTGGATGTGGGTGTCCATGGGCTGCGGTGACCACTTAACATCAGGTGGCCTGCATGCTCGTTTACTACTTTACAAACTTAAAAAAAAAGAGGTTTTATAGTTGATAAAGTTGTAATTTGATTAGAAAGGTACCGCCGCTGCCGTCACAATCCGCCGCAAAGCAATTCTTTGGTTTTGGTTACGGGCGTGGTGAATACCGTAGTCCTGAAGACTAATAGCGCATTATACGGTACGTACGCAACCTCAGACAGGACTTCAGTCCTATTTGAGGTTAGTGTGGGCGTCCAGGAGCAGTGACCCCTAAATATTAGATCTGTCACAAATTCCAAAAAATGACAGAAGATACCTAAAATATCAATTGATAACAAATGAGTTGTATAATTTTAATAAATATATTAATTAATTGCAAATTAAGTAGACATGAACGCTTCATATAAGTATATCTACGACCACTTTTATTCCTAATAAAAAAATAATAATCGAATCGCTACCGAATTATTTTTGAAATAACGTTCTTAACGACTCACGAATGAAGCTTGCCACATACATATATTCATACATACATAATATTTGACGTCATAAATTATAACGTTCTAGAGAAAAATTCTAAATCTATGCTCGACGTACACAACGTTAAAACAGAATTATCTCGCAGACAATTTCTTTAGATACTCGATATAATACTTCGTAGACTCGTTGTAGATAACCTACATTTAGCACATGGCTATTGGCCACGAGGCAACAGCGTATGTGCGTAAGTAATTTCGCATATAGTATTGTTGGCTCAATATTTTGTTGCAAAGTTTATCGACCGAAACCAAGTACGTGTAGTAATGATTACTAAACATTGAGAATTTGACAGCCCGCGTGGCGCAGCGGGTATCACGCCGGTCTGACACGCAGAGGATTCCGGGCTAGATTCCCAGCCAGACATTTAAATGACGAATTTAAATTTCTGTTCTGGGTCTGGGTGTTTGTGTACCCGTCTATGCGTTAAATGGCACCCACGACCCGGTTACTCCTACTGTGGGGCTATGGGTGTAAAAAGCGTTTACTATATTATTTTATTGAGAAAAAGTAAACTAATTAAAATTACAAAATATTGATCTGCGCAGCTTAATTAGGTTATATTATATACCGAATACAAATTACGTACACTTATAAACGAGGCGACCATCTCAGTTCTAAATAGTAACGCATCTACCTACGACCTCACTGGTCTGCAGTGACTACTTAACGTCAGGTGGCCTGTACACTTGTTGCTACTCTTCTAATCTCACCTCAAATATGATTGTAGTTCTATCTGAGATCGTACGTACATGCGTTATTACTCCTGAGACCTGTCACGTTGCGGTAAGTGTACGCGGCAACCGCATCTCCCCAACCAAAACACAAGAATTGCTTCACGGCGGATTATGAGAGCTAACTCTAACACTCCTTACAGAATCTCCTACTCCTCGGTCTGATATGCACGGCGACTGCAATGCCGTCCTACATAGCGGTGCCGGCCGATCAGATAGCGTTCGTCGATCTGACGGCGCTGCGGGCGCGGCGCGTGCCGCGGGAGGCGCTGGCGCCGCCCGCCCGACTGCAGCCGTTGTATGAAGACTACCAGGCTCTACAGCATGCGATACCCATACAGAGCTACCAGCAACCAAGTAAGTCAAGCTTACTGCTCATCATAAGCACACAATAATGCTCTTTTAAGTAAATAATGCCCACCACATATTCTCACCGTAGCCCGAGATAGACTGGTAGAGAATGCCATTAGGCATTAAGTTTGGCCTTTGCAGTCATTAGTTTAAGGCGTTTCAAAAATAATATATAAATAATACCTTTGGTAATGGTTATGGCCCCATTGCATATGTTTACACTTTATAATATATTAATTAATATTGTGATATTATGCGTAAGCAAAAACAGTGATAGCCTAGTGTTTAAGATTCCGGCATATCATACTGGGTAGGGTCCGGAGTTCGTATCTTCGTTGAAGTTATGTGCGTATTAATATCTAATTAATCATCACTTGTTTCAACGGTGAACGAAAACATCGTGAGCAAACACATCTGAGACATCTTTGTACAGTTCTCGAAGTATTAGTCACGATTAATATAAAATTACAATGATAAATCGATTTACTGAAAGCGTTCCGTAACCGTACATCTGGCTTGTAAATGTCAATGAAAGCGTGTTGAATCTATAGATGGCTCTGATTCCTACGGTCATCCGTCAACATTGCTTGTACCCGTCACTTTCTCTGCCTCACAAAGGATCATACTTTCTAGACTTGTTTTGCATTAAACGTTTAGAAGATAAATCGGAACACGGCTGGCTCGGTATTGCTTTCAACCATTGTTGTCTCTAGCGATGAAATCTCGCAAGTTATGTAACCTGGATAACGTTCCCTTGTATCGAGCGGTTATGTAAAACCAGTTTCGAATGGCTACGTGATCGCGATAGTTAAACCACTTTCAATTCACCCACTTACTTCCACGCTGCAATTACTAACGTTGACAGTATTGACCACTTTTTATACATTGATTCAGCGTACGCACCGCCACCTACTTGCTCACTTAGGCAATTTGTAGAACACACGACTTTAGATTACGCACTTGATTAGTTTACATATATGTACGTATTCATGCAAGACATAGCACTTCTATTTATGTAATCCAATAGATTTTACTTCTCCCTTTCAATTAATTATGTATTAGTAAGCTTTTCCCCTTTGATTAATTATGTATCAGTATTTTATTTCTTAGCACCCGACAGGGTCGGAATGCTTGGTCCAATCTTTATGTGAGAAGAGTAGCAGAGTTAAGTGTACACTGCAGCTCATGGATACCCACATCTAATCTCAATCAGAACTGAAATCCAATCTAAGGTCGTATGTAGACGCGTTACTACTCCTGAAGACTGATGGTCACCTCGCTTGTATCTGACAAACACATATCTCCAACCGAAACACAAAACGGCGGATTATGAGGGCGGCGGTGGTACCTCCCCGGAACTTTAGTTCTACCACCTATTCAATAATTCATAATCATTAATAAACATTCATTAATCATGGATTGAGACATACTTAATTATAAATATATTAATTATATTATTATTTTAATATTCATTATGTTAATGTCTGTCTTAACATTGCAAGTAGTTTAAACCACTTTTTTTTGAAATGAGATTATTTATTTTTTACAATTATTAAATAAAGAACTTATATATTTTCTTTATCGTGATAATTAAATGTGGCTTGTATTCATAACTACATATATCTCTCGACGCGACATCATCATAAGATTTTTTCATGTAAATAATATCTAAAAATATACCATTATGCGACTCCAGTTGATTCACTAATACTTACCTAAAGTTTCAAGTTCTCACATGCCCATGATGCCTACAGTTTCGCAACTTGATATATTGTTCAAACATTTCAGTTCATTTGTCACAAGACGTTCAACCATTGTGGAGACCATTTGTATCTGTAGACTAATAATGGCCTGACACTTACCTGACATGAATCTGACAGATGTAACTATTCATTTATACTGGTAGATGTATAGTGTCTCAATCTTAGATGACGAGTGCACAATAGTATATAAATATCGTACGATATATTGGTATTGGTATCATAGGTCACTGACCGATGATTTCGGTCCGTTTTGATAAAGATATTAAATAATAAACTAGGATATAGGAACTAGGTTTATATTAGAGCAAATAAATAGGTTTTAATAGGTGGTAGAACAATCGTTCGTCTTGGGAACTACCACCGCCCTCAAAATCCGCCGTAAAGCAGTTGTGTTTCCGTTGGAGAGGTGCGGTTGCCAGACACACATAACGAAGCGACCATCATAGACCTCAGGAGTAGTGACGCATCCATATACAACCTCAAACGGAACTTCGGTTTTGTTTGAGGTTGGATATGGATGTCCATGGGATGCAGTGACCACTTAACATCAGGTGGCCTGCATACTCGTTTGCTACTTTACAAACATAAAAAAATATATATGCATGAAATCTCTACTCTACTTGAGATTAGCACTGTATCACCGATATCTATAAGACATCTTAAATTGAATAACTTCATCATTTATATAATACCAGTAGCAAATAGATGTTAAGACTATCTTAGTTAAGTCATAGAGAGGTTAGTGTGCACATAAACTCTAAGGTACGTTAATCACTCATTGGATAGCATCCATTGAACCTTGTCGGAGGCCTTGCGGGCGGTTCGATATCTTCTGACACGGGTTAGCCACTAATCCTTTTCCTCCTTCACCGATTCGGATTAGAACAGCGTGGTGGAGTATACTTCAGGCCCCTTTCAGCTGTGAGGTGACCTGTGTCCTACAGTAGAAGAAAAAATTTCAACCATGAGCCGCACGTAATTTAATTATTTCCATCATTAACACGTAGTGAAATATAAAAGGATTGCTACCATAAATAATTCGTACCTTGATTGTTTCCATCGTCAGCACATTGTTTTTCAATTATTATTTTGCTGGTTTCAGGCGTCGCCCTCGCCCCTCCGCCCCTTCCAGAAGCCACAAGACTACAAGCACAGCAACAGCCTGATTCAGCTGAAGCACCCACACAAGGTGCCACTGCCCAATTTGTCGAAAGACCACCAGATTTCGGTGAATACGTAGACTTTGGCGCTCACACCGGGGACCACGGCGCTTTCGGATGGTACGCTGACTACCCAGTCAACAACCAAGAAGACCATGGCTACGGGAAGTAACATTAGGTTTAACTGTTAAAATATTTCTAGCGTATAGGAAAATATCGAATAATTGCCTCAAATCACTTGACGAAAACTCAGAACTGTAAGGCAATTTAATATCCAAATGTTACCAAAGACAGTATACATTCCAAGTGATATTATTAATTTAATTTAGAAGCCGAATTGCCGCACATTTGTTTTAGACGGTCAATTTAGCAATGCGCTTTTTGTTGCAATTAAAGTTCCTTGAATTTAGATATAAGATATTAACAGAAATAAGTATTGATAAAGTTCACTGTGATATGCACCATGGTAGTTCAATATTCAGTCTTAATTTCTCACCTTCCACTTCTACTTCTACTTCTTTATTTCAACTCTAATTACTTAATATCATCGTAATTGGAACCTTCTCTCATAAAGCGTTTTTAGTTCATCAAATAAACTATATTACGTTACTTTTGCTTGTCTAAGCTCTTC
This sequence comes from Phareas burnsi, assembly GCA_018249415.1. Classification (NCBI taxonomy): domain Eukaryota; kingdom Metazoa; phylum Arthropoda; class Insecta; order Lepidoptera; family Hesperiidae; genus Phareas; species Phareas burnsi. The sequence continues at coordinate 6,980 of DWKL01002845.1, read as the reverse complement.
TTGGATTAACTTTAGCACAACTATTTTGTAATTTTATAATCACTATATTTTCTTCTTGTAATCTTTATCAAATGCTTTCACTGCAAATGCAATTTGTAAACTCTACGTGTTCTGTCTCTTTCACGCTTCTTGTACCACGCTTGCCTTCTTTTTCTGCTTTGTTCCCTTCATTCTATATTGTTATACTCATGTTGTTAATTGTTAATACAAATGTTTCTCTGTTTCTTCTAGTTTCATTTCGAATTCACTGGTGATGGTCAAACGTAATTTTTTTTTACATTTATATCATCCTTACATTTTATATCTTAAGACTTATAATTCATTCATAATATTGTTATATTTCTTTCTCACCCACTACCTTATTCTTCGTAAACAGTACTTCAATAAAATTTACTATATTTTCTCTTTAACTTGACTCTGTTGTATCTTTATCTGTATCTAAACATAACCTTTTCTTGACTTCTCCTCTCTTATAAGTTTAGATCTATATCTTTTTTTATCTATATTTTCTTCTTCAATTTCCTATCATGACCTAATATCTTTACACTTTCTTGATACTTAAAAACTTTTAATTTAAAACCTCGACCGTCTACCTGACGTAACTACCTGTCTTTCGAATTAATTTTCACAAAGCTGAACTTCTTTATTATCTTCTGTATACTCATACAAAACGAAGTACAAAAACAATTTAATCTATTTGTAATGAATCTCTCTTTCTTATTTTCATAATTTTCATCTATATAAACTTGCCTTCTATATTATTTAAACTTCTATAATCCTTTTTTCCTAATATACTTTTTTATGCTTTACATTATTCTAATATACTTTATCTTTATCACCATTATCTACTTAAAACTTTCTCTCTCTCTCTCTCTCTCTCTTGATATTATTGTTTCTAGATTTATCTATCATTATTTCATTTCTCTATAATTTTATTTGTTGCTTCAATTACTTGTTACTGCCTTTTTCTTTGTCCTCTTAATTAGTTTTGTCTTATACCAATATTATTTTATTTCACAAACTGTCACCATTATACACATATCTTATATCTTCTTACATGTTATTTAAAACCCACTTGCATGTATTTTGTTTCTTTCGTTTTTTTATGTTAATTCTTCCTCACCTCTCTCTCTTTGTCTTTCTCTCTTATTTTTATATGCATTCACTATTCTTTGAAAACCCATTCAATATCTTTATTTTATTATACATCCTCAGTAGTTCTTATCTTTTATACTTATATGAATTTCTTTTTGACTATTGTATATTATTATTACCTTTCTTATGTATTTCTGCATGCCTACTCAATAACTTACACTGTCCCGGTTTTATTGCACAATTTCTTCCTAGTCTATGGTCTATTGCCTAACTTCTTTTCTTTTCTTTTTCTTATTTTTATTTATCTTATATTTCATTTTTCAATTTCCAATTCTTTATTTTCACATACAAACATTTGAAACTTACTATTACTATTGTATTTATATAAAATTACTTATTTTCTTCTGCAACTTAAATTACCTTTATTAATTATGACTTATTTAAATCTTGGCTATCTCATACTCTGTTACAGTTTTATGTTTTTAGCTAGTTATTTCTACTTACAGTTTCTTCACTACATTATTTCTATATCCTTCTTAAATTTTCTTCTAAGAACTATTTTATTAGTTTCCTTCTAAACTATCTTTTACTTTTCTATCTTTTACTACTTCTTAATTTTATTTCCTTTTTCTTAATTTTATTACTACACCTTATTTCTTCCGTTAACTACAAAAAATATTTGATAGTTATTGGTATACTTCCTATAATTTTATTACTATGTTACTGTTTCATTGTCTTTCTCTTAAACTTCATCTGTTTTTCGTACTACTTGTAATATAAACTCTTATTTCATTTCACTTTACTCGTCACTCACTCACCAATTTCACCTTACCAAGCTATTACTTTATACATCACCTCAATACGAATTGTGTCTTGATAAATATTACATTTTCAATATTTGTTTTACTTTCTTGCATTTTTTCTTTACATACATCTATAAGCATCTTCACGCGCTTGACTGACATTTTATAAACACAATTATAAATATTTAATATCTTATAGTCTTCTTTCTTCTAGTACTTCTTTATACTACTACACTTGTTTCTGTTCTTAGCATATTCTTCCTTATTTTGAACTTACTTTGTATAAATCGCAAATGTTAATTATATTACTCTCATTTATCTCTTTACTACTCCTTTCGATTTTTATTATTTACCTATCATCATAAATATATTTCTTTATCTAATTTTATATTATTACAGTTCTATTTCTAACCTGTTCTAATTTCATTTTATTATCTTACTTTTCTGTACTTATTTTTCATACTAGTATTGTTTATTTTCTTCATTGTTACTACTCTTTATCACACTTTGTATATTTATCTATTTCCCTGTTTATTATTTACTACACCACTTCTTTACTCTTTTACTTCTACTTTTCACTTCTTCTTTTATATTTTTCTTCTATATGAATAGCCCTTTTTAAATCATCTTTTATCAGCATTACAACTTCACATTCATACATTGAATACATCGAACAGACTATAATTAGGAGGCAAAAAGATGCAGCCTCGCAGTGAACATATTATACAACATAATTTTAAATTATGTCTTAACAACATAATAGAAACGCCAAGAATTCGCCATCTTCGGGGTATTATGAATTTATTTAAAGCATTTTTTTTGTTCTTTCCTTTCTATTTCTACACTTGTCTATTTTTAGTGTCCTATCTAGTGCCTATTTTAATACTTTATTGTCATCATCTAATCTATTTTCACGATCATAATTCATCTCTGCTATTTCCTTACTGTCTGCTTTTAGTCCGTACTTTTAAATTCTGCCTCACTTTTTTCACTTCTTATCTATTCTTACATTCTATCGCATACTTCTAAACTTATGTTCTCATCAGAATTCATCAATTACTTATTTCTCTTCTACAGTCTCTTATCAGCTTTTATAAATGTTATTTTGAAATTGTATGCATTCTTCTTATGTTTTCTCTTCATTCTTATAGCGTACTTCCTTCAATACTTCCATTAATACTATCAATTTTATTATTATCTTAACTCTTTTGTTGCAATACACCTGTTTATTCTCTGCTAATCTTTTCCAACTATATTTTCGCTCTTTTGCTTCTTTTCTTTTCTTATTCACCGCAATAGCTTCATGTTGTTATATACCTACATATACACTTACTATGAATCATTTTCTTAATTCAAATCTGTTACACAATATTTTTACTTTATTATTATTTTATAAAGGTTTACATTACTGCTCTTTTTTGCTTCACTCTCTTTGTCTATCTGTAACTTTAGTCTATTCCTTTATCTTTATTTTTTCATTCACTTTAACAACAATTTCACTAATTTTCTCTAACTTCCTTCTTTTTTCTCGCTAGTTTCTTTTTTTCTTTACCATTAAAGAAACCCTTAAAATTCTTCAAAATCCTTTATTACTCCTCTTAGTTCTTCTTTTTTATCTTTAAAACTCTGTCTTGTTCATATTTTTTTATTTCTATTCTTCCTTTATTTTCTATTTTTTCTTATTCTACATTATCCATAACGCTTTTTCTATCTTACGCGAGATATAATAACTTACCTATATACTATTTAATATAAACATCCATCACTTCACATTACATCAATCTTTTCTATTAATTTCTTAATCTTTTGCATACTTATTCTTTGCTTATGTCTACAATCTACGCTTTCTTCTGTCTATCTACTTTTTTCTAGTATATTATTTTGCGTTATCAATAATTACCTCTAGCCTCTACCTTTTACACAAAATGACATCACAAAATGCGAGATAATTATCACTTCAAACTCACTCAAATTTCACACGAGATAATTTAATAATGCTCCTTGTAACTTTTTCACTTCCTATTTTTTCCTTTCACCACTATCCTATCTATTTCTATTTCTACACTATTCTATCTTATTCTCACCATTCTATCTCTTTGCTTTCTTTCGCTTTTGCAACTATACAAATAATAGGGTGTTTTACTACACTCCCCTTTAAAAAACCATTAGAAGTGGTAAATAAAAGACACATTTTATTATATATGTTGTGTACTTGGATGTCAAAATATTGGAAATCATTTAATTCTGCGTCATAAAAAATATTAAGATCAATAGACAATTGCTACACTAAGCAAATTTGTAAAATAGTGTTGATTTGCGTAATTCAAGTACATTTAAGAATTCATCAAAGTATCGTTTTGTTTATTTACCTCTCAGTAGAATAACCTCATCTTTGGTCAACTATTTCTCTTCTACATCTTCTTTTACTTCTGAACTAGTTTCACATTATATTAGCTTAGCGTAAGACTACCTGGTGCTTTTTAGAACGTTAAGATCATGCACTTTTGTAACCTTTTTTACATTGTTATTAAATTGTTACATTGATTTTAGTTTTTCATTATCCCCACCACAATTACTATAAATAATAATCATATTTTATACGTGACAGGACTATAATTCGACCGAGATACCACAGCGCCCTCACAATCATTGTGTTTCGGTCGGAGAAGTGGTTGTCGGTTACACTTACAAGCGAGGCTATCTCAGTTCTCAGGAGTAGTGATGCATCTGTACGATCTCAGATAGGACTTCAGTCCTGTTAGAGGTTAGATGTGGGTATCCATGGGCTGTGGTGACCACTTAACATCAGGTGACCTGTACACCCGTTTACTACTTTTCTGACATAAACAATCATAATCAATCCGTTACGCAAAACGCAAGTCTTATAATTGGAAGAAACAAGTGAAAGCTATAAAGTCAACAATACAGCATAGACAATATGTTGCAACCACTTTGAAAAAAAAACGAATTATTTTTAGCTTTTATTATCATACAGTTAACATATATCTCATACATTGATATTTAAAATAGATTCTTTTGACCTCAGTAACAGCTGAGTTACGGATAGTTAGTACATTAGTTACTAGAAGATTACCAGCAATGCTACACATGAACGATATATACTCTGTTATACAGGTACACATATAAACACATACACTAAACGTTATGCTACTCCCCGACTTGTTGATGCGGTATTTATACCGCATAATAGCAAGTAATCAAATTTTATATCGTGGTTTAATTTTATAAGTAATAATTTTTTTGTATGAATATAGAATACGGGACATTTATGAATTAATTACTACGCTTTCAAATTACAGAAACGATTTTTATCAGCGAAAACATTTCATCTATACGTCGAATAGCTATCGCGGTATTCTTATTAAAACCGCCAATAAAGCATAAGTAAAATATTTCAAATTTTACATGAATATGTTTTATAACAAGTGTGTGGGTGTAGTTGTTTTTAGTGTAATACATAAAGAGACAGGACAAAATAATATCGCATTTACATTATCGCAATACCGCATCACAACATCAAAATTATGCCTTACACCGCACGTACCGCATCAACAGATCAGGCACGAGCTTTAGTTAAGTAAAGTAGCCTCACAACACAACGAACCATTATCTAAATAAGTGTTCTCGTATTCGATAGATGTTAAATATTACATGATAAGTATGTTTCATTACATCATAATATACACGTTACCAATACACTTTCAGTTATTGCAAAATGGGGCTGTGACTTGATATTTCATCCGACGTATTATGGAGATAACATCGAGATTTTTTTTCATCTTTGAAAAGTAGTAAACGAGCACGCAGGTCACCTGATTTGTGATGTTGTGGTGATTGGTGATAACTGGTCACTACCGCCAATGGACACTCAAATCTATCAAACAGGGCTGAGGCCCTATCTGAGGTCGTAGATGCGTCACTACCCCTGTGGACTAAGACGGTCGTCTCGCTTGGAAGTTGCCAAACAACCACACCTTTGCAACCGTAACACAATTCTATCTGCACAAGAATTCTTTATATACACGGTTCTGTTACAACGGCAAGACATTGATCTCCAGTACCACAATTCACGGAACAATACAAAGTAATTCCACGTAACTTCACGCATCTTGAAGAGCAAACAGCGTACATTCGACACATCACTGCGATAACACTATTCGTTTTGGAATATTTTCAAAACAATAAATTTTAGTTGCCCAATGAATTTTAGATAACCAAGTACATACTCAAAGGAACGCACCCACTTTTTATTTTACGCTCAAAGTAACAGAGCAATAAGAATCTAATGAATAGAAGAAACGCGAAGTAGTTGCATTCAGAAAGAACCATTACGCAATGTAGAAAAAAAATATATAACTAATGTTAAATACTTTACATTTGTGCTTTGGTAAAAACATAACAAACATACAAGCCGGATACCGGTAGCCATGTAAAAAAAATGTATTTCATTTTTTGTCGCTAAGCATTTTCTTTTTACGCGGCGAGACAAAAATGGATTAACGTAGGGTACATTTTCTTTACCATAAACAATTAAAAAAAATAAACATTTCAATTAAATTCTTACGTATACTAAATCACAGGAAAGAGACTAAAAATCATATTAGGTACAAAATTATAGCAAATTCATAATTAATGTGTACTTTACTTATAATAGAGATCAGAATATACGTTTAAAAATGTTACCACAAATACAAATATTCAATACACACTTATAATTGAATTAAATGATAAAAGCTATTTCAAAAAGCTAATTATTTTAATAAACGTAGATTACACCGACATTATCGAAATCTGATCGATCACATAACCATACCCGTTGTTAGATCGATATAGGTGATCGTTGGAAGTGGATTGTAAAAACGTCCGATTAAAGATCGATGATGACTTGAACCTCTTCAATTCTCGGTTTTTCTGTGACGTCACAGAAAAACCGACAATATACCTTAATCTTCGATTCGCACAAAGAGGCCCAGATACAAATAAATGGAACAATTATTGAATAACCCTCTCAGTTTCGGAGAAAAAAGTGACCCAGAGCGTAACCGGGCTAGAGCTGTGACC
>DWKL01002844.1:0-12187 GCA_018249415.1 Phareas burnsi | reverse complement strand
GAACTTGTCTGCTTGCCAAACGAACCGAACAAAAATTCACATACAATAATAACAGCACACACAAAAAACACACACATGATTTATACACATACATTCATAAACGCGTGTAAACTTACGTCCCCGTGTAATACTAGCATATTATGTCAATAATGGCATAACATGCTAAACTCAATTGACTGCGTGAACCACGCCTAACTTGCCTGTTTGCTAAATAGTTTCGTCAAACATATCGTTGGGTAAATTCTCCATAAGCCTTTAGAGGTCCGCTGCCACCCTTAATCGGCGAAACTCCAACCGGTCCTGTGCCTTCTGTATCCAACGGTTTCCCGCTATATTCTTCAAGTCATCAATCTGTCTTGTTGATGAGTGACTAGCACGTCGTTTGTTCAGATGTGGTCGCTACTCGATTGCCACATCGGTTTTTTATCATCTCTCATCATCATCATATCATCATCTATCTCTCAAATTTAATGATGATTTTGAATTGGGAGCGTTTAGTCACAAAGTAGAAAATTGTCATATGTGACATTTATTATTAATATTGTGAAACTAAGAGAGTGAATATTGTTAGAAAAATATATAGACCGGAATTTAAAAATTTTAAGAAGATGAAATATTTGACTTGTAATATTTATCCGTTTAGCCTTTGATATGTAGATGCTTGGGATCAATATCAGACCGTGAATGTTATATATGAAAGTTACAAACGACTGAGTTATCTGGTAGAACTATAGTTCTTCCGGGGAGGTACCACTGCCGCCTTTGTAACCCGCTGAAACAATACATGTGTTTCGGTTGGAATGGTGTGGCTGACAGTACACTTGCAGAGAGGCGATCGTCTCTTCACAGCAGTAGTATCTCATCTACGTACGATCTCAGATAGGATTTTGGTCCCGTATAAGGTTGTGTATAAGTGCTCTCTGCAGCCCATGTACATCCACATGTTCATGGGCTGCAGAGAGCACTTAACATCGTGGCCAACTCTGGTTTGCTAATCTTCAAACAAAAAAGAAATGATAAATGCATGGGTACCGACTCATACGTATAGTACCATACATGCTTTACGATTATGATATAATAATTTAATTGAAAGCTAATAACATCAATTATATCAATAATTTGTACTTCAAACCATCACAGCCTCAAAAGTTAACCAAAGCCGTGGCAGAGCCAAAGCCGTTCTTCAGGTTAAATTAAATTTACACTGTACTTAAGTTGACGAGTTAATGGGCAAGGATTAAGTATGAATTACAATTTAAACGGGCGTTAAACGAGAAGGTAATGGCACCCCATTAAACGGACAAGAGTTATTGTGACATAAAGACGAGTCGGACGACCGTCGTTTAGTTGTTAATTAAGTAACTGGTAAATAATGTGACGACACTATAATGCTCTTAAACTATATTTTGGATTAGGCGACATGAAACGGTACAAGTATTTAGATGATCTGGCACGAAGGTCCAAAATGTTTATTTAAAGTATGTTCCAAATCAAGCAACATAAGGTGAGTTAACATTTTGTATAATAAGACTCGAAGGACCAAATTTCAGGTTCGTTTAAAATTTGTATCTAAAAAAGTTACGGGTGTTTGATTTTTATTTAATCTTCGCTTGTCAACGACTTACTGGCAACACTACATCCATTCTGACGAGTTAACGCCCGAAGTTGCGGCTCGGGTGACAGATATTGTGACAGAAACGAGGATACTATGATAGATCGTTCTTTAGGAAGGAATTTACTGCTAAAGGGACTTGGAATATGAATTTATTATAATCTCTTATTAGTTTTTGTTACGTTATGGTTATGTTTGAGGAGTAGCCAACGAGTGTGCCATATGACGAAATTACCTGATGCTAAGTGGAATCAGCAGTCCACGGACACCCACATCTAACTTCAAATAGGACTGAAACTCTACCTGAGGTCATACATAGACACGTCGCTGCTTTTAAAGACTAAGATAGTCGCCTTGCTTTTAAGTGTACCCGACAAGTACGCCCGAAACACAAGAATTGCAATACTGTGTATTATAAGGGCAACGGCGGTATCTCCTCGATCGAACTTTATTTTTATTGTCCATTAAAATGTAGTACCGAGACTGACCGCTTAACACTTAGATTGCGGCGGCTAATATTCGAAACAAACCACCCGTGCGGCGCGCAACTTAACAAGTGTGTTTCAGTACGGCGGCAGACACCGTATGAACCGAGCCGCGCGGGTGGCGCGAACAGTAAAACACGACAGATGCGTTTGCCGCAGTCAAAGTGTTAACATGCCCTCCGAAACACGATGCGCGTAAGAAATTTAGCTACTAGCGGTTACCCATTCTTCTGACAGCGCCCGACGCTGCGTAGCATATAGATCTATAACTTAGTTACGGTGGTAGGCAACAAATAGTTGCTAGAACTATAGTTCGTTCGGGGAAGTACCATCGCTGCCCTCATAATCCGCTGTGAAGCAATTTTTGTGTTTCGCTTGGAGAGATGCGATTACCGGGTACACGTACAGCGAGGCGACCATCTTAGTCCTCAGGAGTAGTGGCGTATCTACGTACGACCTCACACAGCGCTTCATTTTTGTTTGTGTTTTATTGTGTGTGTTTTGTTCAATTTTGTTTTGTTTGTTGTGTGCCTATGGACTGCAGTGACCACTTAACATCAGGTGCTGGTCACCTACATGCTCGTTTGCTACTCTGCAAACGTAAAAAAATATATATACGCAAACCGCTGGGCTATAAGCGCTTACGCAGATAAATAACAAAATATCTACTCAAATACATTCCTGTTTATGTAATAAGGATGATAATAACTACATACAATATTGAGCCGCAATTGTCACGTAAACCGATTATTGCAAGCTTGTCGTTCGTGCAATTGTCTAATTGCATTACGTTGCAACACAATGTAGGTGTGCATTGTTGTTAATGGGTTTCATGTTAATGCATTAGGTAAAACAAGAATTTTGATGTACGCTTGCAATTTGAATTAGCAGGAACACTTGCATATAAATACTGTACGATATTGAAATATAATTGAAGGTAGTACTATAGTTCGTCCGGGGAAATATTACCGCTGTCCTCATAATCCGCCGTGAAGCAGTCAGAAGATCCCTGTTGGAGAGGTGCGGTAGCCGGGTACACTTATAGCGAGGCGACCATATTAGTACTCAGGAGTAGTGACACATAACCTCAGTTAGAACTTTAGTTTTGTTTGAGGTTAGATGTAGCGTCCGTCAGCTGCAGTGACCACTTAACATCAGGCGGCCTGCACGCTCGTTTGCTTCTCTTCAAACATAAAAAAATGTAAATCTGTCTATTGGTTTGTTCGGGAAATACTTTTAAGTAGAGGACTTGGCATAGTGTGGCGTACTCGGAAAATATTAAGTGTTCATGAAAATTGAAAAATCGTGCACAAGGACGTAACAGCGCGCAAACGAATTCAATAAAATATGCAATAAAATTTAAACGATGATTTATTGAAGTTATACTTCTTTTCACGCGTTATGAAAAAATGATGAGAATGAATTTTGACGGTGCGCGCGCACCGTGTTGCGGATATCACACCGAGCGTCGTATCCGCTTGTATTTATATATCGTGTGTATAAACACACGTTCAGTATCGATACTAATAAAGATTATGTATGTGTTTATTAAATACATATAATAGTCTTTCAAGCTGAATTCACATTTTTTCAGGAGAAGTGTTTATAATTTTGGTATCATAAATATGGTTTGGTATTATAACGGTGAAGGAAAACATCGTGAGGAAATCTACACATCTGAGAGTTCTATGTAAAGTTCTGGAAGGTGTGTGAAGTCTACCAATCCGCACTCGGCCAGCGTGGTGGACTATGGCCTAGCCCTTTTCATTCTGAGAGGAGACCTGTTCCCAGCAGTGGGACATTAATGGGTCGATGATGATGATGATTATAAATATCGATCGTATTTTTAGTCATATCAATTTATATCTCTATTCAAAACTCCTCTAAGAACCACTCTGATATATTTTTCTGCAGACATATCTTGTACGACGGGAACTGAAGACATCAATCATTCAACATGCCAACTTTGTCTTTTTTGTACATACGTCATTGTTCTATTAGACGAGCGACATGTGAATTAAATTTTAATCTTTTGATGATTGTATGGTATAAATTGTGTATGTACGTACAAATTGTGTATGTATGTACATGGTTGTGTGGTACAAACATTTTCATGTATATAATTTATTAAATGTTTCATTATTCTTGAGGTTAATTGTACGTATTATTTATACTATACATTATCAGAATGTGTTTTTTTGTCGTATTTACTTTCGTCTGCTGATGTTCAGTCAAAATTTGAATGAAAAAAAAAATTAATTACGCCATGGAAGTATAACTTTTTATGTGCGTGCATAAGTACACGCACGATTTATATTTTCTTGATTTGTATGTATGTATGTATGTATATATGTTTCTATGAATGTAACGTAATCTTTGAATTAAATTTTCATTAACTTCAAGATGTCTAAATCGTTTAAAATTTTGCATACATATTGAGAACCGATAACTATATAATAATTTCATACTTCAAATATATCACTCACAAAAAATATCTTATTTGTCATTATAGATGAATATAAATATAATTAATAGGTTTTCACAATTTAATAAGTGTCTTTTTACCATAAAACTTCATTTTAATAATATAATTAAAAATAAAAAAAAATTACAGTTTCAAAAGATTAAAAAAACACGCTTTCGTAGCAATATGAACTAAAAAAATAAATTATAGTCAACGAAAACTAAAGAAACACGCTTTCGTATAGCAATATGAACTAGAAAATTCAAAATAATGTTAGAATATATAGTGACCAAGAGGGACAAGACGTCGTATAATTCGGTATATCTTAATTTTTTGAATATATTTAAAATAAGAACAAAGTTACTAAAAGCTAACTATTATTTAACATAATACAAACCATGAGGTGCTTTGGACAACTGATATCAAGCGAACACGCGGATGCGGGCGAGCGGTGTGGCCAATGGTTTTTATTCGAGCAAACGAAGTCGCAGGCATTTGCTAGTATATTTTATAATTTAATCAATTTATTATACCCACTTGTAACAGAATGCAATCCAGCTGACCACTCAGATGCGTGCTCACATTTGAGCATCGATTTTTTTTGTTATATTTGTAAAGTAGCAAACGAGCATGCAGGCCACCTGATATTAAGTGGTCACCCCAGCCCATGAACTCCCACATGCAACCTCAAATAAAAACCGAAGTTCCGTTTGACGTTGTGCATGGATGCGTCACTACTCCTGAGGACTATGATGGTCATCTCGCTATATGTGTGCCTGCCAACCGCACCTCTCCAACCGAAACACAACAACTGCTTTATGGCGGATTATGAGGGCGGTGGTGGTACTTCCCGAGGCGAACGATTGTTCTACCACCTATTAAACCCTTCGTGTTATATTATGCGCCTTACCATCCCTTCAAACTAGTAATGGCATCAGTACTCTGCTGGTAATGAAAAAATATCCACAAAGATTCCTATCAATTGTATTTAAAATAAGAAAATATAGAGACAATTTTAATAACGAAAATATAATATAAATTTAATAGGAAGACTTTAATAGATAGTAGAACCATAGTTCAACCGGGAAACTACATCCGCAGTGAAGCGATTCTTGTGTTTAGATTGGAGAGGTGGTTGTAGGGTACACTTGCAAGCGAGGCAACCATCTTAATCTTTAGGAGGAGAACGTATCGTTCGATCTCAGATGGGACTTTATTGCTGTTCTCCTGTTTGAGATTATATGTGGATGTCTATGGGTTACAAGACCACTTAGCATCACGTGGCTTGCAGGCTTGTTTGCTAGTATTGGCACATAAGAAAATTATAATGAAAATAACATTTCTTTTTAATATAAAACGGTATATTTTATTTGTTTCAATTATATGTGGCCGCCTTTTAAATTATTAAATAACTATTTCTAACATGATTACACATTAAAGGCAAGTATTGGTGTACGTGTACGCCCAGACCCAGAGCAGAAGTCTTAATTTGTTATTAAGATGGCCCGTGGTCGATCATCGAACCCGGAACTCCCTGCGTATCGGTTACGTCATTCGAGTCGTCAATAATGTACAAGAAATGGCGCTACACGTATCCTGAATCACGCTATTGAAGTTTTCTAAACACGAAATAAAAGAGATCGCGTCATTCATACAAATATCCGCTGAATACCATCCCAATCAGCTTGTAGTTAACGCAGGCAATTACATCCCTGACAAGGATGATTACATCCCCGACTCATTATAAATAACACAGACATGTCCTAAGCTACCCGGATGATATCATCACCAAGGCTAATGCTCCCCCATCAGAGGGCTCTCCATCCCAGCCATTATACATAACACAAAGACATTACATGCAGCGGCCCTGACGGCGGAGACCCTCATATTACACGGCCGCCACAAGGTACCCCCGAGTGCCGGTCCCCCTCAACTACAGAAGCTGACCTAAGCCGAGGTTCGAGCCTCACAGAAAGCGCTCTTGGGTTAGTCCGTAATATGGAGAGGTGGGCGGGTTCAGACCGTGGCTCCGGCCACGGACCGAAATCATTGACCCCTTTACGATCATTTGTTCCCCCGACTGAGTTCTCCCCGGCTCGCTCCCAAAACCCGGTGGAGCTGCAAAAGCCGCTAGGGCCAACAGCAACTACACATTCGAAAAAAAAATCTTACGAGTAGTTCTACGCCAAGTTGTTAGGAACTTTACGGTACGGTTAGATCGATAGAAAGATATAACCGACCCCAACAACTTCTGACCTTTCGATCGTAAAAAAATCTATGTTTTGAATATTTTTGTACAAACGTATGTAAATGAATGTTTTGCAAACATGCGATATGAACACTTCAGCTTTGCTTCAAGCCACAGAGGAATGTTGTGATGGATGGTTTTAATCAGTATGACGTCATAATTAATTTATGGAAAAACGGGGCCGTACGGAATAATTTACTGAAGTTAATATGAAAAATAGCCAAAAAGCAAAAGCGCTCGTATATAATACCCATGTATATTGAAAGCGGCAAGGCTGCGGTCTCTTTGACATTGTACGGTCACTGCCGCCTGGATCTAACCTGGATGCTGACCCTAAATAATACAGAAGTCCCATCTGAGGATTATCACAGGTCCGTTGTTACGTTACTACGAAGTTTAAATAAGAATACCAGCGTTACAGGGACCTCGACAGCCTGTAAAATTATGCCAATCGGAGACCTTTTAAGTTGCAAAGATCTGTTGTAAAGTTTGTAATTATAGATATTATTTTAAGTGTTATAATTTTGTTATCGTATCGCTTGCTCGCTTACTATCTCGTTCGTTTTTCTCATTTTCTTTCTTTCTTTGTATATTTTTCTTTTTATTTCTTTCTGTATCTTTATCTCTTACGCTCTCTGCCCTTCTCTCCCTCTGTTTCACCGCTAAGGAACTGAATTTCCTTTATTTCGATATAGGGAAATATCGCGATTCGGGAAGGGAAATACAGCTTAAGGACGTTAAGATGATAGTGAATCAAGATTATGTCATATAAATCAAGCAAGTCTCGTCATATGATATTACGGCGATTTGCGATGATGGGAAAGGGATAATGGCAACCTTTTGACGTTTTCCGTTCTCTGTGGAAGTAGCATCAAGGAACAAATATTTACTATGAATGATAAAAGTAATGGTGGTGGAACTTTTCATGGTCAATGGCACTGCCGTCTCACTTGTATCTGCCTTATGATTGTGATGTAAGGGTAGTGTCTTTGTTCAGTAGATTCCATATCTCTAAGGACATGCCTCACATTTATGATTTACCTTACGCATTTATGTGTGAGAAGAGAAGCAAAGGAGCGTGTAAGCCATCTAATGTTAAGTGGTCAATTAGTCCCATAGACACCCAGATCTAACTTGTAATAAGACCGAAGCCCCATCTGAAGTTGTTGTATGTTACCACTCCTGAGGACTAAGATGGTAGCCTCACTTTAAATCGACAACCACACCTTTCCAACCCAAACAAGAATTTCTTTACGGCTGATTACGAGGGTGGCGGTCGTACCTCCTCCGATGAACTATAGTTTTACCCCCTATTAAACTTACTTTTTATTTGGTGTCTGCATATATTATCCATGAGTACCATGAGTACCATTTAAGCAAGGTTAGGAAAGGTGTGTAGGTTTCCTCACGATGTTTCCCTCACGGTTAAAGCATGTGACAACACAAGATAAGGGGTCTGTGCGGGATTTGAACCCTGGACTGGGCCGGAATCTTAACCACTAGGCTATCGCTACTTGTGCTAAGCTATCACTGCTTTTAACATAAACATATCGCACATATAAAAGAAGAACGACGTAATTACGTTTTTACGATTTTTCAGGAGAAGTGTTTATAAATTTGATATTGTAAATATCGCTCGTATTTTTAGTCATATTAATTCATATCTCTATTGAAAACCATTTTAAGAACTACTCTGAGATATTTTTCTGTAGACAGATCTCCTACGACGGGAACCAAAGACATCAACAATTCGACATGCCAATTTTGATATTTTCTATACTTGCGTCGTTGTTCTTTTAGACGAGCGATATACAAAGAATGCCGATCGGACCGAGGCCATTTCTAGCGCTTTAAATCTACACGCCACAATATAAAATATGAATAACAAAAAGCGTTTCTAATATGTCACACGATAAAGAACTTCTCGTACAAGAGACAGGTAGGCGACCTACGCAATTTATAGCATTAGTTAATAGCTTTTTGTTCCCGCGGGTATGGACTTGAAAAATGTTGTTATATCAATGTGAATGTTGTTCCTGTGACATGAAAGTCACAGCGAAAAATCACTGTGACTTTATAACGTCTGTTATATTGTTTAGAAAGTGATGATCGTGACGCGTTAGACATAAGAGATGCGTTATGATTGTGTAATTACTATTAACGTGTTTCTATGTGACTTATAGCTTCCGTTACATTATTTAATGATGACCGTTATGCGGTGTGACTCTGCAACAGATGCAATGTAGATATATAACGTGATTAACGTGACATTTGTTAAAAGTGTTAAGATAATCATGTTGCTTTTATTTTTATTCTCGTCAATCGATGTCAAAATGAAGAAATGTTTGTCCACTTTGTTGATATTGATTCCATATAGAATGCGAATCTGTAATTAGGCTCGGCCTACCAGTAGACTGGCCTAGTTCATGAATTATTGTTTTTACTAATGTTATCGTTAAATATATAATATAAAGTGTCGTGATTAGCGTGACTCGCGTGACTAGCGTGATTCTTTTGATGTAACAATTGAGACGAAGAAATGATTATGTAACTGCAGCGTTTTTTCTGGTCACAGTCACAGTGACACTTTTATATGGCTGATCGCAGTGATTTTGTCACCGTGACAATGTTTAATAGCCAACACTATAAGGTAGCAACTTATTTACTTTACTGTCGTCACTTCTTGCTCTAAAGTTATCTACAATTCCACCTTTTGTAAATATTTTATTAGTAACTCACAAGTTGTTTTGTTTTGCTCACATAATATTGTCCAGTCTAGGATAAAAGATACTGTTACCATTATTTTAAATTGTCATTATGTTATGACTTGTGGCACTTTACGGGTCTCAGTGAGGAGAATGAAATTATAGTCTATTAAGCTGTCAAATGCGGATTGGTGACTTCACACATCTTTGAGAAATTTATGTATACTCTTAGACATGTAGATTTCCTTAGATATATTCCTTCACGGTTAATGCAAATAAGTAAATGAATGAATGTCTAAATTATATAATTAAAGATTCAATTTCATCAGAAGCATCATTGTTATGTGAGGGAGTAGCGAGCAGCCCACTTAAAGTTAAGTGGTTACTGCAGCCTACAAACACCTAAATTTTACTTCAAACAGGACTGAAGTCCTATCTGAGGTCGTATGTAGATGCGTCACTACTTCTGAGGACTATGATGGTCGCCTCGCTTGTACCTGACAACTACATATCTCCAATCGGAACAGGGATTGCTTCATAGCGGATTGTAAGTTGGTACTTCCCCGGACGAACCATAGTTCTACCAGCTCGAAAAATATACATATTCTGAAAACTACTCGATATTTGCGCATTGTGTTATTTCTATTTCGCTTGAAATGCAATCAGTAGTCAGCACAGAATACCAAATACATTCGCGTGCGATCGTTAAAACTCTAGATAGGTAATATCGAAAAGGCCATTGTATCGAATATGATTGCATATTTGAAATTGAGGTTAAAAATCGTTGGTAAATTCTGACAAAATTGTATTTTACATTGGTTTTGAACGGTTTTGTTTAGACAATTAATTGTAAGTTCGGGATAAATATCGGTTGATATTATTGGGCTTTGGTTTTCATACTGAGAGCGGCTTTGACCATAGTCCACGACACTAATCAAGTGCAGGTTTATAGAACTAACCCGCGAACGAGCATAAAGGCCACCTGATGTTAAGTGGTTACCACAGCCCATGGACACGCACATCCAACCCCAAAGAAAAACGAAGTTCCGATTGAGGTTGTATATGTATGCGTCATTACTCCTGAGGACTATGATGGTTGCCTCGCTATATGTGTCCCTGGCAACCGCACCTCTCCAACTGAAACACAACAATTGCTTTACGGCGGACTATGAGGGCGGCGGTGGTACTTCCCCAGACGAACGACTCTTCTATCACCTATCAAAAAATTCTTCATAAAGTTCTCAAAACTGTCTTAAGTCTATCAATCCGCACTTTCCCAGAGTTGAGGGTTACTCCTTTCTCATTTTTAGATCCGTGCCCAGCAATGGAACAGTATTTATCATCGTCGATCATCTTCATCGACAACCCAAAGTCGATGATGATTATGAAATTCCTTACAAAAAGATTTCTCAACTTAAACAAGCTATGGTCACTTTGTAGTGTTTCATTTATAGACAAGAAATGGCAAAAGTAATTTTACAATTTATTTCCCATAAGGAAAATTATAACTTAAAGGAGCAAGTGAAGTTGACGGTTTCTCTGTTCACATACTGAGATTTAACGTCAAATTTTATCGTCATAAAATACCTTTGATAAATCCGATGTCAAGTTGCGTGTTGTGTCGGGAACAAAGAATCAAACTGGTTGACTGAGGACATTTATGAAAGGTTACGGAATGTGATCTGCGGACGTGCGCAGTATTGCACTCTGACCGCTTTAAGGATATCATCGCTGTACGGTAACTGCTTTGGATACTTTTATGGATATAAAATCGAAATGAACAGCCTTTGATAGGTGGTGCAACTATACCACCACCACCACCACCACCACTAAGATAATATACCACCGCCGCCAACATAGTCTCCAGTGAAACAATTATTATGTTTCGGCTGGAGAAGTGCGCCACGTGCAGAGGAATGATATGGTCAAATCATTCCTCTGCACGTGACGACAAACCAGGGCCACGCATGTTAATTCACGTGCATAATAACTATTGTATGTATATGTATGAACATCAAACGAGTGGGCAGACCACAGGGCAGATGTTAAGTGGTGACAGCAGCCCATGGACACCCACATCTAACCTCAAACAAAACTGAAGTTATATCTGAGGTCTCTAGTCCTGAGGACTAAGATGGTGGCCTCACTCTAAGTACAGCCAGCAACAATACCTCTCCAACCGATAAACAAGAATTGCTTCCTACTTCAAATAGTTTTACATGATTAAGATGTTTAACCTCATTCTTTAAGAATAGCATTCATGAACGAATTCGGGTAGGACTCCTGTTCTATTTAGAGTTCACTATATACGTCAAAAAAAAAGAAAAAAATCTTTATGTCCACACTTGTGTTTAGAAATAATGTGTGTGCTTGTTACGTATTTTAAATTAGGAATATACAGTGACGCGCTCGGCGCCCCGCGCTTGCGTAGATCGTAACCGATCAACGAAGTTAAGCGACGATGGGCGCGGTCGGAAGTTGGTTGATGACCGCTAGTGGCTAAATTTCACGCGCGCTTCCATGCTTCGGAGGGCACGTAAAGCTGTCCGTCCCGGTTGTTGTTATTGGATAGCAGTCGTTAAACCTTGTAGGAGGCCACACTATTTGAAAACATTCGACACTGGTTGGCCACTAACCCATATCTCCACCAATTCGCGTTGGAGCAGCGTGGTG
>DWKL01002843.1:0-12188 GCA_018249415.1 Phareas burnsi | reverse complement strand
TGTGCCTGGCAACCGCACCTCTCCAACCGAAACACAACAATTGCTTTACGGCGGATTATGAGGGCGGCGGTGGTACTACCCCAGACGAACGATTGTTCTACCGTCTATTAAAATCTATGTATGGTCGAGGCTTTATTGTTTACTGGGGCCCGGTCCGCGGGGCGCAGTGTGTACTGTGTAATGTGATAACGCTCATCCGCCGTCGCAGGTATCAGTCGGCCTCGCCTCCGCTTCATAACATTTTGCCCGTTAATCGCATTTCTCATCAGCCTTGCGAGCTCGTCAACTTTAAATTCACTTTGTTTATATTGTTTGTGGTATTTTATTGTGTTATCAATAATTCTTATTCTAATAATAACAATTTCGCGAAAAGCAATAAGCAATATTGAATAATAATTGCGTTCATAGATATTAGTAAAAGTTTGAGATTCAACCTCAAGGCAAGTTTATCGTTTATGGAAATGACGTTCCCGTTAATTGAATATCCAAGCGTTTGCAGAAGTTAATTAGAGCTCGTATTTATTCACATATGTATTAAAATATCTGAAATAATAAAATGTTTGTATTTCTATAGGGGATTCTAATTGTCTTGCGAATATAGATCGTCTTATAAAGTAGTTAAGTTGTAACAGTTTTCATGAACTTTTTTCATCTTGTTCTTTCCAAAAAGTAGCAATATGTTATTTATATGACTAATGTTTATATAACTTATAACACGCTTTTCATTTTTATTTAAATAATAACTAAAATCGAATAGTAAAATGTTAATTTTCTGAGGAATGTAAATAATTTTTATAATATTCAAGTGATAGGGATTGAATGTAATGCCATAGATAAATTGTTTATAGTACATCTAAAAATATTGGTACCTATTTTCATTAGGGACACTGGTTGCCGTTCAAATAACATATCGTAGCCAACAGGTCATCGCACCTTCCGATTTCCAGCGCCATTAAAGTGTAGCTAACTGAAATAAAGATGAATCATTCAGACGCCCCATCGATCTCTCTATGTTCTTTCTTCTATATTTAAAACACAAATAATGATATACATATATTGCCAAAAAAAAACTTTTTTAAAGATTATCTACGCCTTCGAAAAGTGTTTTAAAATTCAACGTATCTATATAATGTTTTCACACGTGTAGGCCGTTAGATGGAATTCTAATTAGGTAATTTGGGAGGAAGCGCGTATTGCCCCGCGGCTTATGCGGATCGTAATCGATCTACAAACTTAATCAACGTCGGGCCCTTTCGAGAGTTGGTTGGATGACCGTTAGTGGCTAAATTTCATACGCGCCCACAATTTTCGGAGAGGACATTAAGTTATCGGTTCTGATTGGGTATCCTTAGATAGCAGTCGTTATCGAAAGCCTTAGTGGTTTAAAAAACATCCGACATGGGATGGCCACTAACCCGAATCCACCAATCCACATTGGAGCAGCGTGGTGGAGTATGCTCTACTCTCCTCTCTCCTCTCATAGTTGTGGAAAAGAACCCGTGCTCAATCGTGGACCATAAAAATTGTAGCAGGTAACTTAAGATAAACTAAAACAAGTTCTGACTTGCGTAGTGACTTGAAATGTTTGGGAACTTGGTTTTATTGCCTTTGGAAATTTGCTGTTTGGAAAAAAAACCTATTCAATTTACATGAAGATTGAGAGAATAATGGTAACGAATGTAGTTTTTCTTATTGTTCGTATTTTACTTGATTTGACAAAAAATATCGTTACAATGTACGGATATTTAATATTATGTTTTGCTAGCTTGGGCAAGCCTGCAGCATACTCCAGTAAGAACTGAAATTGAAAATGAACGAATTAATGAATTTGAAAATGACTGAACGTATTAATTAGGACCAAGCCGACTTGTCTCTTAACAAATAAAATTATCATTATAATCATGTGTCTAGAAATCAATTTAGAATGTACTCTTCTCAAATACCTACAGATACATTGTCTCTGCCGTCGTGGTATAAACTGTGCAATTGAAATCTTATGAGTAAGCTTGCATCAAGTTATGATTCATAATTGTATTTAATCTGTGATTATTTATTACGTTAAATTGACACAGAAAGACCACACATGAGTGTCAAAATTTACATTCTGCGTAATGAGTATTGATCATCCATTCATCAATTATACGACTTTATTTACTGTGAATGTTTGAAAATATTAATTGTAGAGTCTGTTACTTTTAATTTAATGTTATGGGTATTGGTCTAGCATTCAAGTTCAACTTCCAACACTAACAAAGGGCCCGATGTTGTGTTAGTTAGGCCATTTGAATATGTGCTGGAATAAAAGATAACTAAGCGTAATGAAAGATTCGTTTTTTTTTTCATTAGTTCATAACATAATTAAGTACCAATCTGATTTGGGAAATATTAGACATATGAATGTATAAACGATAAACTCGGTAGTGGCTCTATGTTTTTCTACACCACTTAACAACAATGATATATGTGGCAGAATTATAAAAGTTCGTCTGGGGAGGTACCACCGCCATCATCATGATCCGCCGTGAAGCAAATCTTGTTTCGGTAGGAGAGGCGTGGTTGTCAAGTACGCTTACAGCGAGGCGGTCATCTTAATCCTCAGGAATAGTAACGCATCTACCTACAACTTTAGATAGAACTTCAGACTTGTTTGAAATAAGATGTGGGTGCCCATGGACCGCTGTCACCGCTTAACTTCAGATGACTTGCAAGCTTGTTTGCTACTGTTCTGACATAAAAAAAAAATATATAAAATTTTTATGCACGGTATTTTTAATTACTATCGTTCTGAAGAAATTATTTTTATACTATTTTATTAATGTCATTCTAAAGAAACATAACCACATCTAGTGCGGTCGCATACCAAGACTCGGTTTAATAAATTTCGATAATTGATATCATCACACGGAGATGCATAAATATTCTATTCAATAATTACTCCTTATATTGTATATAGCCACCTTCAAGGGCTTGTTTTACACCATTATACTTGTAATAAATGGACTACTTTAAAACTATTCCTTTTAAACGTATTTAATCATGGATCCCTTAATGTCCCACTGCTGGGCACAGGTCTCCTCTCAGAATGAGAAGGGTTAGGCCACAGTCCGCCACACTAGTCAAGTGCAGATTGGTAGACTTCACACACCTTCGAGAACTTTGCAAAGAACTCTCAGATGTGTAAATTTCCGTACGATATTTTCCTTCACCGTTAAAGCAAGTGATAATTTATTTCTAATACGCACATAACTTCGAAAAATTAGAGGTGCGTGCGGGATTCGAACCCCGGCCACTCGACTTGAGAGGCCGGAATCATAACCACTAAGCTATTACTGCTCACGCTAAACGTATTTACTACGCAATAAAAGCAATAATAGAAGAAATCTCTACTGGAATTCAAAGAATTGCATTGTGGAAATCGGAGACCAAGAAAATGTTCCACTTTATTGGATTTAAAACGTCTCTTACTCACAATTGTATTTCTATTGCTAGAGTTTATTGTTTGTAAATAAGATGTAGCCGAGGCGCAAGTTACTTGACTCAGTATCGAAATAGCTGATTATGATAACTATACTGGAAATCATATTGCGGCGTAACAAACGGGATCGAGTGACTTTCATAAACTTAGAATAGTAGAAATACCTTCACAATTACCATTTTGGCACTCACACCACGCATAAACTATGAATAACCGGTCGCAATTCTTTCCCCCAACTAATCTGAAATCTGGATTGCACTTCACCACGTTGCTCCAATGCAAATATGAGTCAAAATTGACATATGTATGGGTTGGCAATCCTACTGTGCAGTTTATTTCACGGTTTCCGAGAGCCTGCAATAAAAATCAATGAGTAATAATAACCAGGACTGTCTGGTTAAAGTGCTCCTCGATTAAGGAAACTTAAGATAATTGCAACATACTATATATCCTTAGTGAGATCACATATTCATACCCGACCGCGCCCGGTGTTGCGTCATGACAGTTTGAGCTCTTCTGTTGATTCATGTACTTACGTCGAATTTAAGATTTACGCAAAGCTAGTTGCAATACAGAAAACGGATGATAAAATTAAAAAGTAATATTATTTTAATAGGTGGTAGGAACTATAATTCAACCAGGGCGCTACTTTTTTCCAATTCCGTCGTGTGGTCTTTGGAGGAGCACAGGTCGCCCCCTGACAACGTGGACTGATAACTTGAGGAAGACAGCGGGTAACCATTGGGTTCAAAAAGCTCAGGACCAGGTTGGATTGACGCCGATTTGGGGAAGCCTGTGTCCAGCAGTAGACTTGAAAAGACTTGAATCCGTCGTGAAACAATTATTGTGTTTCGGTTGGAGAGGTGTGGTTGTCGGGCACACTTACAAGCGAGGCGACCATCTTAGTCCTCAAGAGTGGTAACGTAGTACGTAGATAATGTACGACCTTAAACAGAACTGAAATCCTATCTAAGGTTAGATGTGGATGTCCATGGACTGGAGTGACCACTTAATATCAGGTGGCCTGCACGCTCCTAACATAAAGAAAGAAAACAAGCTAAGATGCGGGCTCACTAATACCCTTACTTACTACATTAAAAGCTAAGCTTGCTCTATTCAGACGAAACTATTGTTACTATTTTATTGAGATGACTTGCTTTGTGTAAAACCAGTGTTTATTTCCTTTTATGCATAAACCACCCTTAATATATGAGGTATAGTTTGACGAAGTAATGAAAATAAACAATCTAATATCACCACGGTAGCGATCTCGAAAAAAAGAAGTTTATCTTAAAGAAAATCATAAATATACTTAGCGCAAAAAGCCGGAACCTCATTAACGTTATGAATGTTCGGTTTCGAGGATTACTCGCGCGTAATAACAGCACTCCTTCAGTATTTTATGACATGTTTCGAAGTAAGCGCTAAACGATATTGCGTTGGAACGGCTCTAGTGGTTTTCAACAAGTTCAAAGTTTTGAATAATCCACTATTTATAATAATATTTTATTACTAGAGAAGTTCATCTTTATAACGTATAAATTAAGAAAACATGAAGTGTAGTTGAAATTAAACGTTCCAAGAGTTTCTGATTCGACTCTGTTTTCGTGGAATGCTCCACGTCAATAATAGTTAAATATCTATTAGGTATAAGGTTTTCTACGCGTACAGGTAATATATTTAGTGCACGAAAAGGTAATAAGAACAAATTGTATATATTTTTTTATATATTAAAAGTTACAAACACAAAATTATAGACAAAGTTTCTTGCAAAAATCTGTAGATGTGAAATATGAGCAAATCTGAAATTGCCTAAAGAAAAAAAAAGATGTCTTTTCTTTAGGCAATTTCAGATTTGCTCATCAAAAATCAGCTTCTCAATCTTGTAGTAGATAGACAAATAATATGTGATGTGCACCCTAAAGTATTTTTGGAAAAGACGCAACGGGATAATGTCGCATGCCGCATTCAGGGCGGGGATGAAGTTCACGGCGACGCGAGCTTGCCAAAAATCAATAAAAACTTAAGGGAATAATTTCTTAGCATAAAATATTGTACACTAATCGCAGCTTAATGATTAAAGGTAATTTTATTTGTGATTAAATAAGCAAGCCATATGCAGTCCATTGGATATTATGTGGTATCTGTCAACCGTGGATAAGGCGTCCTATTTGTTAGATCCGATATAACCTTACGTAATTTAACTACGACAGCACCGATTTGTATTTGAAGATTGTTTACAGATGTCCAAGAACGACAATAACCACATAAGGACTGATGGGCTGTATGTCTGATTTCTTTTGCTACTACTTCAAAACGATTTTTATCTAGCGCTCATTGATACAAATTTAATTGATAGCAATACTGTCATGTTTATGTATGTTTTTACTGTTCATATACACATCTTGGTTTGAGGATGCACGCGCAAATTGAATAGCGTGATCAGTGCAGCGCGTGACATGATTGCGACTTGTTACCGGCTGCTGCGCTAACTCACAGAATTATGTCTGTTTAGGCCCTCCACACAAAGTGCTACAGAAACTAAACTCTTAAACTTAATTAAAATTGAAAACACGAATTACCAAAATTCACACACTATCCAATTTTTTTGGACTTAAATTTAATTTACTTTAATTCAATGTAACGTAACCTGTGGTCGAGACTAGACCAACTGTGCGATTGTGATTGTGTGAGTTTTCTTATGAACTAACCACTACATTGAAACGTGAATTATTTATCTAATAATAAAAATATATGTTTGTAAACAAAAATAATATTGCATATGGTGAACAATGCGGGAGGAGTTAAATAAACCACAAGAGAAAGTACGTATTGTTTGTTTAATATGTATTTGTTTATGTAACCCTTTTTACAATATTCTCCCGTGTAGGAAGGCAAAAGGAACAGTCCAGCTATGAACATGATCAAATTGTTTTCATTCAATTGGTTGAAATGTTTTGTACGGAGAAATCATGTGTATGTGTGTATGTTCACTATAGATTTTATAAAGAATACCAAGAGCAGGTACCAAAATTGTAGATGATGGATCAGGCTGCCATGATGTCGTTATTTCTTTCATCAGTTTTGATTATAATGTTTCTTAGCGTCTTATTAAGTTTTATCCTTAGCACTGGGGTGATCAGCTTAACCCATTGACTGTGGCGGCTAATAATCGAAACAATCCACCCGTGCGGCGCGTAAAACACCGCGCACACCGTATGCGTGCGAGCCGCACGGGTGGCGCGGACAGTAAAGCACGAGAGATGTGTTTGCCGCAATCGATGTGTTAATATTATTCACGTGATCAGTAACGCATTGCTAGATGACGGTACTGTGTGCGGACCTTTATTGAAATAACAATGCAAGTAATTGATTGAGAGTTCGTGTCGATAATTGCTTTCGGTTAAGAAACGCCATGTGTGAAGGTCCTAAGAACTACGTCTATTAGCGACGCAATGTTGACGTGATTCTCTTTTAAGGACTCAGGTTAAGATTTTTTTTTTTTTTTATATTTTAGTACTAGTTCTCTTTTTTCTCATTAGTTCTCCTTTTTCTCATTCTATTTTTATGTTGTCAAAAGTTAATAGAAAATCTATTAACTTTTGACAACATTAAAATATTAACCCACGCCAACCCAGATAGTCTAAAATGAGGTGATATCAAAAAAGTTGCCTACCTAATACTATCGTTTTATTAAGACTCTCTGCTGTAGACGCCGCGTTTATACGCTCAGACCTAGAACAGGTATCTAAGTGCATCATTTACGTATCCGTCTGGCCGGGGCGCGCCGGAAATCACGCCCTTCGGCTACATTGTACCAGGGTTTTTGTAAAGTTGTCATAGTAAAGTGTCGGTTTGTAAATTGTGAAGTATCAATTAAAGTATTAACAAACTAGCGGTGATTGTAGTAGCTATTACACATTTCAACATTTCGTGAACAATTCTAGGAATTCAGAGGATTCCTTAAATTCATTAGGCCCAATCAAAGGGATCGCAATGTTAGGTAAAGATCCGGAAATGCTTTCATTTCGCATTGGAAATTCATGGATTCTGTTATAAAATAGTATATTGTTTAAATTGCACTGTACATATTGTATATTAATATATATTTTTCAATTTACTGAATCTAAACCAACCAAAACACTGATTTTGTGTGTGAAAAGATCTAGGTGTCTGATAAATCTAAAATTATTAGCTAGCTAAAGGTACTGAAGTCAAATTTAATCGGTCCACTGGCTCCACTTTCCTTCTTTTTCTCGAAAAAAAGTTGTCGTTAGTTCCACCATGGAGCTATTGGTTCGAAATAGAGGGAATAAACCTCTTTTGTACAGAATCCCAATTGTCACGAACTGGTATCTTGTAATTTCCTGTGTACGGTTATGCGAAGCGTGAGTTGAAAATCGATTTCAGCAACTCTAAAATAAAAGATCCTATACGATTTTGCTATTATATTATTGCAAATCTATATAAATCTATTATCGTCACTAACTAAAAGTATTCCATTATAGGTATGTTCATAGAAACGAAAGGCATTAATATAATACATATTAATGCTTTTCTTTTCTATGTGTGTGGTAAAATGTGGTAAAAAAACACGGCACCTTTGTGCTATATTGGACTTCTTTATTGCAAAAATTAAACGAAAAACACTAGGTACTAATCTTTTTTAGTTTCCGTATGCTCTGCCATCACGTGGTGAACTAGGTCTCTCGAGTTATAAAAAGAAGTTTTACACAATCCGCACAAGTAACCCGGTTGATTATTTCCGTGCACTTTGTTCATGTGCCTGTAAAGATTTCGTTTGGTAGCGAATAACTTGTGACACTTCATGCAACGGACATCGTGCTCGGCGTGCTTATAAAGGAAGTGGCTCCGAAAGGCTGCCATGGAATTAAAAGTTCGGACGCACAAATTGCAATCAGTCGCGCCGGCCGGGTGGATGGCTGCCATGTGGTTGATGAGACTACGTGAACTAGTAAACATACGGCGACAAATGTCGCATTGCCTTCTTTCCTGAAGCGAACTTTCCGCACTGCTTGGATGATTATAGTTTATGTGGTTCCGAAGTGCAAGTCGCGAGTCGAATATTTTGTTGCACACGGGGCACGGGGACACGTTGTTATGGCAACTTTCACTGTGACAGGCTAGAATTTCTGAGGTTGCAAAAGTCCTGTAGCAAGCTTTACATCGGTGTTCATAACGATGCATGTATCGCACGTGTTTCTGCAGACTCAGCACCGACGAGTACTTTTTATCGCAGATGGAACAGTGCACCTCCTCTTTGTCCTCGGGGTGTTTCAACATAACATGCGAATAGAGCGTTCTCACTGTTTTATAAAATTTGCCGCACTGCTGACAAGCGTGTCCGCAATGTTCGTTGTCTGACTTGTTTGAATCTTGCAGTATGTCGTGCAATACGGAAGTTGATGAACGCAAATGCTCTTCGATTATGTCCGTATCCAAGCGAACTACATTTACTTCTATATTCGCCGTATCAATTGTCACAGTCATATTTAAAATATATTTATATTACGATCCACGCGTGTACATAATTTGCATATGATTAATGTCAGCGCTGAAAAAAAGAAGAGCGTCTAAAAAAATATTTTTTTTTATTACCAGAGACATCGAATGACAGTTTGTAAATGTAATTAGGTGATAAATAAATTTCGTAACAGAGCCAGTTACTGTGACACCATTCTTATACTTTCATTAAATATAATTTTTATTTTTATTTTTATTTGCGTTTAATTAGAATATAATATAATATATATACTAAACAATTTATTCAAGACTTTTGAAATAAACTATAGTTTATTTTTAAAATATTGAACATTTTAATTTAAGCCAAACAGTCTTATTTAATTTATTACAAAGATAGGTGAGATATTTAGTTCGAATGCGGCGACAGCATCACCATCTATGTAGTATATCAGCAGTTTAAACTGATTTGTATTTATTTAAAAAGTGTGGTATGTCAGATATATTAATATGAAGCGTTTTTAATCTCAAGAGCAGCTACGTAACGTACCTGCGATCGATCTCAGATGGAACTCTTGTCCTATTTGGGGTCGGTAATAGATGTGGATGGTGGGCAATAGCTACTCAACATCAGGTAGGCTGAATGCGTCGTTTGCTCAACTAATACATATAAAAATTTCAATAACGATATACATACTTTCATCTATTTATCGATATCTATCCCTAATATCCAATGGCTTAGTCGTTCCTATATCCCAAATTCTTAATGAATCCAAAAATCAGGTAGGGGCGTAAAGTTCTTACCCAGATAACTGGTAAAACTCAAAAGCTAAAATTATTTACTTTGCAGCATAATTATGCTACCATTTGCAATAAAATAAACACCTTTTTCTATTTTCTAAATAAAGAAAAAATAACAGAGTGCCTTAGGAGGTAAAATGTGGTTGCGAGTGTTGTTTGTGCAAACTGTACTAGTAGTGATGTGCTGACGTTACTTTAATCGGCCATGGTGAAGACGGTTAGTGAATAAATTTGGAATCGATAACATTCATCAAATCAAATATTACATCGTTGTTTAATTTTCAAATTCGCTAAGCACGATGCCGGGTGCGTTTAATTGATTTTATATTACATTATACGCTGTGTTACGATTCCAAATGCAGAATTGATTGGGGATTTGGTGGCGTCTACATTTTTGTACGTGTGTGTGTGGTGAGGTGTACGTGTGGTTCTTTATCGCGTCACAGTGAAGTCGGCTGCGGCTCTCCGCTCGCCGCCAGGGAGGACCAACCGCCGACTCACGCGGAACGAGAGTCGCTATCATTCGGGTGAGTCCATTATATTATAAGGAATCTATCGCTATCTCTTAATTTCTTCGTTTACGTATTTGGGTGAATCTCTTCCTTCTGCCGTTGAATACGGAAACTTCTTTAAATCTTACGAATAAACCGATATCCTTGTATGTTATTCTTAATAAGTCTAAAAAAAACAATATATCTTTACTTTCAATGCTATTTTTAATACATCAAACATTAATACAAACATGTACCTAACCTATCTCCGTATCCTGTTCTCACTTAAGCATTAATAAAACTTAAACATCCTTAAGGATAACGCGAATAACGCCACAAATAAATAGTGGAGAATTGTGCACTGTATTTTGACAGTTAAAAAAATGTTAGGTAAAAACGCGCCTAATATCACACGTGTGTAAAATATGGTATAATAATAATAAACGTTATAGAAATGTCAACTATTAAAATACAAAAACATGTTTTCTTTTATTTTCTTATTTCTATAAATAATAACAAATTTTATGGCGCACATACTTTTTAATGTTTTGTCCATCTGCCAGCCAGTCAAAGCAAAGGGTGGTAAAGTTTGAATAACTGTTAACTGCGACGCTAAATTTCTACAAAATATTCATTACTGGCGCAGTACAATATCGTTCAAGTCAATAAACAGGAGACCGACACCTGGCCTGGCATAGTATCCTTTGTAATATCGTCCTATATAAATATAATACTAGCGAACGAAAACTTTTTATCCAACATTGATATCATTAAATAAATATCGTTGTAAAACGAAGATATGCCACGTTGCCACGACAAAAGTATACTAAAACTTCCCGCACTCATGAAATACTTATTGCAACTGACACACATTCTTAAATGTTGAATTGCTTCAAGTGGCTGTGATTGGAGAGCACTCTAGTTCCTTGAGCCCCGGCGAATCATTCGTTGGTTCGTCGCGACCACGTTCTAATAAATCCACAATGAATATAATTTTACATTCTAGAAACAGCAATTAGTATTCAAATTACTTTAGTTATTCAGGCACCTAAATATTTTAACGTAAGTAAACCACTTCGGTTTCGATTTATTGACTAGTTGCAATGTTACGCAAATACAACTTGACAGAGACTGAAGGTTGCTCGAACGCTAGCTCGCGCTACAGGAACACTCATGTTCATTTCAAAATTGTATTGGATAAACTTATACTTCCATGTTTATTGCTCGTGCAACCGTCGCTCGATATTTTTATCAGATATTCAGTGCATTGGATTTAATGCAATATTGTTTCATAGTAATAATATTCTTCGTTCATCTAATTTATTCATATTTGTTATTACGTGAAGACAGTATGTCAATTCAAAAAATATATGTATTAGTGGGAGCCAAATTTAGTTATGTTTATGATGAAATGCTTATAACTATGTATTTTAGTAAAGGAAAGTGTCAAACTTCCTTAATTTCAGGATTTTTTACTTAAATGAAACCATTGTTACCAATACTCGTTAATTTTGAGAATATTCTCATGTTTTTTTTTATATAAATACGTTGATGACTAAGGTAGAAACAAACAGGTCATTCAGTTCTTTGAACTCTTCCATTCCCCGAATTATTTATCCTTAGACACAAGGACTCTTTGTTATATACGTGCTCTTGTAATATCTTTCGGACAATTTCATTGTCAAATTCACCCCCATTGTCGCTAAGCAGTGTTTTGACGACATGGCCAGCTGTCTTAGCTTCTTGCAACATTTGTAGAAGCTTATCCTTGACTTCCGACTTATGCCTTATGAAGTAGACAAAGCGGTAACTTGAATAATCATCTTTAAATAATACAAAGTACTTGTATTTCGAAATACTGTCATGGAAAGGTCCACACACCTCGGTATGAAAAAGCTCTCCAGGCTCTGAAGCTCTCTCCCTTCATCCGAACTTCTTCC
>DWKL01002842.1:0-12189 GCA_018249415.1 Phareas burnsi | reverse complement strand
AAGATTGCAACAAGCAGTTAATTCTAATAAAAAATTACGATCTGATGGTAGATTCGTAAGGTGGTAAAACTCGTCGAGAACTTCAAACATCTTCCGGGTGTTCTTACAGAGAAGTGATCACTCTCAAAACTTTTTACTCATTTTATAAACACGAAAAACCAACAAAAGAAATAAATTATCCTTTTATGTAATCAACTCAATATATTTCTATTACATATATTGTTCATGACCGCTCGTATTTGATCCAAATATTTCGATGTATATTGTATTTTGAGTCGATACGTATGAATGCTACACCTGAATGTTTAGTCCCTCTCCTTATCCAGTTTCAAGTGTTATCCTTTTTACCCCACTTACGGACAAAAATAGCCTTGTGAATATTTATCAAATACCGATTTGGCCCTTGTAACACGTTATATACTTTTTAAACATTTAGTCGGCTTATTCCTGGTATATTATATGACATATGGTATATGATATTACTGCAATTCATCTTGATAAAGTATTATCATTCATGGTATCAAACTATTTGCCTATGAAACCGAGTGCGTCAAATTAATATCATTTTAATAAGAATACATTTGATTGAAAAACTGTTGTAGGTTTTCCGTGTAGGTTTGTAAAATAGTACTTGATAAAAAGCTGAAGTTAGTTTGCAATTATTGTTTTTCACGTAATCTCGGATAATGTTGTGCCGATTTTGGCAATTATATTACTATTGTCTGTTATGTTTTCTGATGCAAAACAAATTTTTTACGCGACTTTTTTTCATAACATAACAATTTTTTACGCGACTTCAACATTGAACAGCTGCCCTCAAATAGCCAAATTACGAAGGCTTTTATTATTCCTCTGAGGGACGATACAAATGTTCGTATACTTTATATCCATTTTCATGATACATAGTAATAAATAGTAATTTATACCAAAGTTAATGGCACATTGAACCGGGAAAGCGGGACGAACAAAACATTTTATTTGTAATATTTATAAGGGAGTCGATTTTACAATTCCCATAAAATGTTCCTTAAAATGCTTTTTGTACAATTTTTACTTTGAAATTATTTAGATTTTCTTTATTTGAAATTTATTTAGAAAAGTACTATATCTAACATCCTGTAGAAACGAAAATAAAGTGTTTTCATCACAATAAAAAACAACAAAACTCATTTTGCAGTTTCATTTCCAACGTTCTCATAACTCTCCTAGTCTAGGCTGAGTGAGTAGACAGCGTCTTTTGTATGTTAAATTGCATTGCAGCTTTTAAATTTATGAATGAAATTTGGACGAAGCTCAAAAATGTTACTTATGAAAAGGGAAAGTGTATGAAAGTGTGTATATAAGTGAGAATATAATGTAGGTAAGAAAACGTAGTAATATAATTGATAGAAATAGTTATAATCATTATTAAAATACAAGAAATAAGAATCAATTGGCTGTACTGAAATTTAAATGGTGTAAGATAACCAAATCATTTACGGGGAACCGTATTAACTATTACAATAAAGTATGTTCTCTAAAAAAACGTGTAAACAAGTAGTTAAATAAACGTTATGTAAAAAAGCGTAATATTATATAAATGATTACATATATACTTGATAATGCACCCCTACCTCAGTATTTCTACAATTGTATTCCTCCGCCCAAAGGTTGTCTGGCAGAGATTGCTGCTTTAGCGATAAGACCGCCTTTTGTGTATAATTTTACGTTTTATATCGTGTTTTTTTTTCCTTGGTGTGCACAATAAAGTATATTGTATTGTATTGTATTGTATGATAAGAACGTATGGTCAGAAATAGCTCCAGCTTTATCGCTCCGTAAATTTAACTTAACATTTGTAAATGACACTTTTTTTATGCAAAGACTTTTTCGAAGACGGAGTTTCTTCACCAAAAACGAGACCTTGCGAAGCGATGTTTTGATGACATTCAAAAAGAATTCTGTAAAGAATCTACTTTGTATATATTTTTGATCTATTTGTAAATACTTACTCATTAATCGACGGGAAGAACGATTGTAGCAGTAGATAGCTCTGCAGCGGCAGCCAACACAGCGCGAAAAGCGCCACAACCAAAACCAACATTTTTATTACCTGTAGCAAACACTTGCGTTAATTTCAATATTGAATGCAACTGTGTTCATCCTAGTTTAAAGAAATAATAAAATTAAATGCATTTACTTGGTACAGGACTACAAGTTCACTTACAATTTTTTATTTATAATATTAAGCAATGATAGCCTAGTGGTAAGATTCCGGCGTCTTATATGAGAAGTCCGGGGTTCAAATTCCGCACGCACTTATGATTTTTTGAAGTTATGTGCGTGTCAGAAATTCATTGTCACTTGCTTTGAAAGTGACGGAGAACATCGTGACGAAACCTACAGACCTGAGAGTTCTCTGTAAAATTTTCGAAGATATGTGAAGTCTACCGATCCGCACTTGGCTAGCGTGGTCGACTTTGACCTGATCCTTTTCATTCTGAGAGGATACCCGTGCACAACAACAGGCCAGTAATGGGTTGACAATAATTTACAATATTACTCCTTAAATCTTCTACTGCCTTAGAATATAATCTTTAAGTAGGCTTAAATGTTTATCCATTTAAAGTGTTTAATATAAAGCGTCGGTTTTTGTAATACATTATCTTCCAAATGCTACCGCTTACAGATTTATTTTTATTTCTGCATTAAATTGTAGTTAAATAAAATTTATTTTTTCACTTAATGAGATTTCGCTTTATATTCGCTTAATGAGAAACTTAAACTAAATTGTTCTTATGCTATACTAACGCTATATGCTAAGTCTGTGAGCTATTATACAAATGTTTTAGCAAAAACAGATCACATATTTTAGCAAATGTTTGTACAATCAGAGCAAAAAAAAAGTTGTAAAAGTGTGGTAATATTTTTACATATAAATTCTGAAGATATTTTTATCTTATGTCACACATGAACCCAATGGATCTAAATTAACATGAAAAGCCAAAAATATTTTAGGATAGATACTCTTTAAAGATAATATAATTCTTTAGTACAAGAAAACCTGTTGAGTCTTGTAAAACATTTAGATATAATTTCGTTCTTTTTAGGAATATTGTAACGAAAGATGGCCGACATAAATCTGTTTTTAATTAGGTTCCATCATCTTCTCTTTCGGGAGAGCGAAGTACTGTTGAGATAAAAATGTTGGATTCTGTTGAAGAAATTTTAATTTTATTTAATCAATAGAGCATTCCATTGGCAAAAAAATCGAACTTAGGAAATATTTTAAAAGTTTTTGCTCTAGGTCATTTTAAATTGTTTGCGATCTAGTCTATGTAAGCTCTAAAGATAACGTTTTTTTTATCTACACATTTCGAATCTAAAAAATCTATAACTTGCTAAGTCGTACTATGTACCAGTTTGATAATAACCTATTTGTGAGTTTTTACTTGTTTTAATGTATATATTATATTATCTTATATATAAAGTATAAAAAAAATCACTTGCTTTAACGGTGAAGGAAAACGTCGTGAGGAAACATGCATACCTGAGAGTTTTCTGTAAAGTTCGCAAAGGTATGTGAAGTCTACCAATCCGCACTTGGCCAGCGTGGTGGACTATGGCCTAACCCTCATTCTGTGTGGAGATCCGCGCCCAGCACGTGACATATCGGTCGTTCCCGTACTATTGTAGCCATTTTTAAACAGTTTGCTCTCAACAGCAAAATCTATTGGCGTGGTTGTGAATCAATAGTTCAAATATATTATTTGATTACATTATACATTATACAGTACAGTTAAGTGTAAAATCGTGATCTGTATATTATCTCCATTGTGTGCTGAAATTATTTTTATATACATAATTATACATTCTGTCTCGAACCTTAAATATTTTTGGGAAACGTAGGTTTTTCCTCAAGCTTGTTATGAATTGTTACGTACGATCTCAGATAGAACTTCAGTTCTGTTTGAGGTTAGATGTCCATTGGCTGCAGTAATCACTTAACATCAGATAGCCTTCACGCTCGTTTGCTACTCTTCGAACATAAAAAAACCAAATTTACCTTTTTTTTGTTCTTCATGTGATTTGCATCTCTTGTCTCCTGCGCGTTGCCCGGCGCACGCGCACCCCAGAGTTTCATTGCCATGTGCGCATATGCAAACGTGATCACGCACAGCGGGATTACATACTGGACAGATATTAGTGTATATAGTGAATCAGTACAAAATATAATAGCGTAAATCACATGTATGTGTGTGTTACTAGTTTGATGTGCGTTAGGCTTACAGATTTGCCTTTATTTAGTTAGACAACGATTATATAAGATTAAATTAAAAAAAAAACGCTTTGTACACTCATAGACCCACATTTGGATCGTGTGACATGGGTGCTATTACCACATACGAAGATGAGTACATAAATACTCAGACCCAGAACAGAAATCTAAATTCATCACTAAATGTCTGCCTGCCCGAGAATCGAACCCGGAACCCCCTACGTATCAGACTGATATATTATCTGTTTTAAAAAATGTTACTACTCTCGCGGTTTGGCCGTAAAGAAATATTCCAACAATCCTACATGTTAAAATAAATGGTTTTTGGATGATACGATAAATTATTAGTATTATTTTGTATAGGAATAGTATCTTGAATGTTACCTATGGTTTTTTTTAAATATACCTAAATGAAATTTGCCAGTTTTTAGAGTGAACAAACAATAAAAAATCCAAGAATTACTTCATTCGTTTTACTAAAAAATCGTCAAAAATTTACAAGTTTAATGAAATACGAGTAAAAGTTTTTTTAAACTTCGCATCTGGGTACAAATGCCAACCCCATTGCAACTATTTTATACTGATAGCGTTATACAAACAGTGAAAAAAAAGAATGTATTGCATCTAAACGCTGCACTGTATTGGACATAAGGCATTAAATAACTGGAATCGGAGAAAAATATCGCAGATAACTCAGCTTCACGGGTAATAGCGTGGAGTCGTTCCCTGTTCCCGCATGAATTGGTCTACCAATTTGTTTTACTGATAAATATATTATACACATATATTGCGGAATCATCAACAAAATAACATTTCGTTGAACGAACAGATTCGTACAATCCGCAAATATTTTATTTTGAAATATAATTAAATTTGCTTTTCCGCGTGGTATTTTCCGTGTGTCATTTTTCAGTTTTCATGCAGGATATAAATAATTTCGTTGTAAATAATATCATCAGTATTTTCTATTTATCGTTGGGAAAATTCCTGTCCAAACCGATTCAGTAGCTTCCACGATTGGTTCCAACCATTCTTATGTTCCACTGCTAGGCATGGGTCTCTTCTCACAAATGGGGAGGCCTAGGATACTTCACCAAGCTGCTCCAGTGCAGATTGGTGGAAATACGGGTTAGTGGCTAACCCGTATTGAATGTTTTCAAACCGCCCAATGGGCCTTCGACAAGGTTTAACGACTGCTATCCAATAATACGGCTTTACGTGCCCTCCGAAGCACAGAAGCGCGCATGAAATTTAGCCACTAGCGATCACCCATTTCCGACTTCCGACCACGCCCGATGTTGTTTAACTTCGTTGATCGGTTACAATCTACGCAAGCCGCGGGGCGAAACGCGCTTCCACGATTAGCATGTACAAATAGGCAAAGACAGAGAGACAAAACGATTAGATAACAAATAGTACATTACTACAGACAGTTTTATAGTTTATTCGGAATGCTTACCTGAAATATATATAATAAGAGTCTGTATATGGCTAATGAGTGAGATCCGAAGTCGCTGGCAGCACAAAACGGCTTCTTATAAATTAATTTGGTAACTGAAACAAAAAGATGGTTTACGAATAACTATTCTTAGAAAACACAAACGAAATTTCCGTATGATCTGGAAGTCATCAACCCGTGTGTTAGTAGTTTTGCTAGTTTACTGAACTATAGACTTGTATGTTAATTTATTTGATCTAGGGAGATGGAATATGTCATTTGCTGTAGACTTCATTCTAAAGTTCGGAGGCGCTCACGCGTTATGAAGAGAGCTACTTGGTCGGTATTTCACTCTGGTAACACTTATAGTAGTGCATAGAGATAGTTCCTAAAATCTACAAAACTAAGTCCCAGTGGAAAGCCCATAATGTTAAAAAATCCAATCAATCAATCATTTTATTTGCTTGAATACAAGTACAGCAAGATTTCACAATAATATTGGCCTTCATATTCCACCTAACAAGTTATGCAAAATTCAATAAAGAAAAAAGTCCCGAATGCCAAGTATGCGTCAGAAAACACACACACAGGGCACAGGGCTACCTGGTACCTGAAAAGGAAATAAGGTCTAGGAGACGATGAAAATTTATACAGAAATATTTAACTGCTGTGGAGGATATGTAGATTCTATCTTAACTCGTCTGCTTGTCTCATATGTTTAACATTTTTGTTTTGCGCTCACAAATAATATTTACACAAACTCATTAAAAAAGAAAATCTATTATTTTTGGGCTATTTCTTTTTACTTGGATACTTTACAAGAGTCAATAACAAAAATTTGTTTTGATTACGCAAGCAGGCAGCTTTTGCCTCCTACATTTTCCGCATTCTTTCTAATTAGGGCGTAAATTTAAATAAATCGTTTAGAAACAATCACAGCAAGGGAAACACGAGATGAATTTTTATCGCTTTTCATCTTTAAGTTGTGTCTGTTTGTAAGAAACGCGCTGAGGATTAATTAAATTTTATTATGAAAAGTATGAATATGAATGCCTAGGGAATTTGAATTTGGTCTCTTACCATGACCCGTTGGAATCCTTGGGATGAACCTAAATTTTTTATACCTCATGTTATGTGTAAGTCACGTATGAGGATATATATTTATAATGTGCTTTAACGGCAAAGAAAAATGTGGTGACATAACTTACATGCTTTAGAGATTTTTCCAATATTATTAAAAATGTATGATGTCTTGCAACCCGCACTAGGTTACTCAGGTTACAAACCATTGTACTTTGTAACCTCAATCTTCCTCATTTTGAGAAAAGATATGGTTCCAAAACCATTATTAAACTAACGACAAGAAAGAAGCACTTGGAAACAAACAAACAAACAGAGGCGTATTTTTTAGATTTCGAATCTTTGCAACAAGATGTTTTAAAATGCCATGAACTTTTCTAGATTCAACCACAAACACAATACCAAGATAGTGTGTATTCGTCGCAGTCATGAACTGAATAAACAAAAATCGTATTGTACTGCGGTCGCTACAATAGTGGCGAAGTATGTAAATGTCGGGAGAAATGTTTGTTTCGTAACACTTAGCTAACGACTTTTACGTTAGATCAATACAAGTCGTATTGAATTTTAGGTGTCTTAAAATAAATGTCTATTTTATGACTACTGCACTAGCATTATTTCATATTATGTTTTATCTGGCGACATGAAACATCCGGACTCCGGTTTCCGCTGCATTTCCGTATAGCAGAAATTTTAGATCTACAGAAGAATAAAGAACATAAATATAATAATATACCAGCGTTACTAGACCGACAGACAACTCATCCTTCCGGTTATACTACTATCATTTACTTATGTGTTTAGCTGTAGCGTGTCTTTAACTGTAGAGTATCTGTAGTAAGGATTTGATACACAGAAGATAAATCTTTTAACATATATCGTTACTAGATTTTGTTGTTTCATACTATACTTCTATAGATGCAAACATACAGAAATGCTCAAGAATTGTCAAATAGCCGTTAAAATAAATTTAAAGAGGACAAAATAAACTGATATCTCTCACTGACCATGGTATTATTTTAGTTATGTCTACATCTATACAGTTTAATACATATTGTTTACCAGCGTTTATTGTTATTTCATCGTTTGTCTTTTATTTGTTAGCGACTTATTGAAAAGTGAACTTTTAATAAGTTACTTACAATTTTTAATAAGTTTACCTGGATCTTGTTCTTCCTCCATAATAACTTCCCAAGACATTGCCATAGGCGCCGCCAACGACAGGGCCAGCAACCATATTAATACAATTATCACCTTTGCTATCCGTTTTGATGTGTGTGCACTGAAACAAAAGAGAGATTGAGAGCTTCAATAGGGTCATAGACATATAAATCCTTTTTCATTTCATCATCATCATCATCATTATCATTACCATTATCGTCATCACGAGAATTGTTAATCTTGATTCCGATATTAATGATAATAATATAATAAGGAGTGAGTGTGGATTGGAATGTGGTGGAAGTAAAGTTCGTCCGGGTAACTACCACCGCCGCCCTCTTCGTCCGCCATGCAATTTTTATGTTTCGGTCGGTGGTGCCATTACCGGGCAAACGTACAGAGCGGCGACCATCTTAGTTCGCAGGAGTCACTACTCCTGAGAACTCTCTGAGATCTGACTGATCTGATTTGATTCTACGTACTTCTGATTCTACGTACGATCTCAGAAAGAACTTCAGTTTTGTTTGAGGTTATATATGAGTGTCCATGGGCTGTAGGGACTACTTAACACCGAGTGGCCTGCCTGTTCGTTTTCTACTATTCCAGCATAAAAAAAGAAAAACGTACTTGTTTTCGAAGGTCAATATAAAAATACTCAAATAGCCAATCCAGTACAAAATTAACAAGGATAATGAACTATTTCCTAAAACACCTTTCATTTTTAGAGAAAACCTGTGCCTAGGATTCGAAGTTTGAAAGCTTGATGATGATAGATGCCTGCAGGCTGGAATGACCACTTGCCAAAATGGCTGGACTACAAAATCTACAGTATTTATTTATCACCCTTAGTAATTAGATAACATGTGTACAAGTTGCGCTATAGAATAAATGAAGCTGTTGTGTATCGTAAACACGATTCAAAAATAAATGGAAAAAACACAGTGCAGAGGTGAGAGTCGGAATATTTATGGTTCTGATGCGGCTGGAAAAATAAAAACTCTGAAGCCATGAATATGCGACCGGATTGTCAGAGTACAACGCTGTGCAAAGGAACCGGTAGCGTAGTGCGAAAACATTTTATTTTGGAGTAGATTTGAAAAGGTTAGAAATCAAAATGAAAACGAGTTATTCTGTTATGGTATTAACATATACCTAGACATACGCATAGAGCAACGTGGCACGCTCTAGAGGATGCTTATGTTCAGCAGTGGACAGTTATAGGCTGATGATGAGATATACGCATAGCTAAGGAATCACACGTGTTCAACTGAGTCGAGACACAGCCCCTGCATGGTGAAGTAACCCATAGTGTATGAGTAGCAAATGACTTTGCAGTGCACCTGGTTGTTTATGTTCGCTATCGCTTATGAATAACTGTAATCAATCCAAAATAGGATTGCAGCCTACCTAAGGTCGGCCATAGATGGGTTATTACCCCTGGGGCCTAAGTTTGTACCTTTCCGCAAC
The DNA here is from genome assembly GCA_018249415.1 of Phareas burnsi. NCBI lineage: Eukaryota > Metazoa > Arthropoda > Insecta > Lepidoptera > Hesperiidae > Phareas > Phareas burnsi. Next base: position 2,785 of record DWKL01002842.1, on the reverse strand, counting down.
TACACTCTTCAAAGCAGTATACAGTATAGTCTGGCGATGTTGCCTCCGAAGTCGAACCACGAAGTCACCGTTATCCCCTTAATGTTCCATTGCTGGGCGTGGATTCCCTTTCAGAATGAAAAGGGCTAGGCCATAATCCACTACGCTAGCCAAGTGCGGATTAGAAGACTTCACACACCTTCGAGAACTTTGCAGAGAACTCTAAGATGTGTAGGTTTTCTCATAATGTTTTCTAAGGTCTACAAAGGGCGAACTTAACCTAATGGCTCTTTTTATTAGTCAACTCCGATGATAAAATTTCGTGAGGATTTTGCAAAAAAAAAACAACAATTCTAGAATAAACTCCATCTTTCATTCATTCAATTTTTTTGTACAGTTTAATTTGTCATACTTTTGAAAATATTTTATGTAGTTTTTTATAAAGATATTATGTACATTAGTTATGACAGTAAGAAATGGTATTATTTTAAAGTATTGATTTTCATTTAAATCGTCATATCATGTCATACAGTTTTTTCTGGTCCGCTAAAATGGGAATATTGTCAGAATGTATGAAACGTTCTGAATATAATCTAAGTAAGTAAATAAATTTCATAAACTTTCATTTTTCAATCCAAGTTGGGAATGACAGAAATATGGCCGTCGTCGGTCATAACGAGCGATTGAAAGTTATATATGTGACATGAGAGCCATATATGTTATTGATTTCAAAGGGGATGATTTAAAGGGGATGATTTATGCGAATATTAACGGTCACGTATGAAATGGTCATCAGTCCTGTGAATCAAGTTACGTTAATGACTTATGCAAATTATTTATTGTTTTACGCACGACAAACATAGCCGTCAATTATTTTACATACCACGAGTATGTACCGTGCCACTACTTTACAATACCTAAATTTACAACAGACATGACCTATACCTAAATTGTATCTTCTATGAATGACTGTTTTAAATGTATATTGCATATAACGATCACGAATGATATAGTTGTCAGTCGTATCGACATCAAGTAGCGGTAATGATAAATGCAAATTGTTTGTCATTATTTTACACATAGCCTTCTTTTGTTATCATTTTACAATCTCGAGAGCTGGGCTAGGCACCCTCATCTTCATAATCCCTAACTTTCCAAAAAAATCATGATATGTGAATAAAATTCATCTTCTATCATTGTTTGCGTCTAATATTTTATGCTTATAGCGTTAAAGTAGCAAACGAGCATGCACTCTATCTGACGATCATTGGTCCTTACCGCCCATGGACATCTGTAACTAACCTCAAATAGGACTGGAATTCTATCCGAGATCGGTCATAGATGAATTTCTTCTTCTAAGGACTAAGTTGGAACGCTTTATATTAGTATCTACCCCTTAACACATCCTACGCACCAGAATACAGCAGCGTTTGACACTGTCGTTATAAGATACAAACAATCTGGCCATAGTGCCTCCAAAATTAAAAACTACAAAAGATGCTATCATCTTCAATGTTACATAACTAATTTTCCCACACGATTGTAGCATCTGAGAACATCTCGGTGCACGGTTTAAAAATTTTGTGAATACAGATTTCAGGATAAAAATAGTCTATGTAAATACTTCTATTTTCACGCACATAAATATCGCCCGCGATTATCCTCTACAAATTGATTCAAGTATTTAGAAAATTAATCCGTAGATATAAATAGAGAGGAAAACATTTCTAAAAGAAGTTTTTACTTTGTAATCATGATTACGAGCTAACAAAAAGACAGCGATTTTGAACTCTCTAATTCCGTTTGGTTCTTCTATATTTTGCTGAAATAATTTCATAACAAACTTTAAGCTAGTTCATCTAAATCTTGTTGCACGAAATTTACATCGAGCGCGTAATATTCAGGTCATTTAAAATAATTTAGGGTAATGTGTTCTAAAGTAATTTTATGAGAAGAACATTTTTATAATTAATACAATGATAATTATTCCAAGAATATGTTGTAATTAAAAATATTTTACTGATTTTATTACAATTTCTTTAGATTTTTACCATGATGTCAGTCAACTTATTATCCATTTCAACAATTAATACAGGCAACAAAAAGAGGTGTTAATAAAATAAATTGTCTTAACTTTCATTAAAAGTTGTAAGACGTGAAAATTATTTTCCATCAGCTGTCTAAACGAAGTTCGTTAATTCGCTAGGACCAACTTCTCGTTAAACCAAGCGGTAAAAAATATCCTTTATCACCTTGTCTCTCAAAATTTTCAAGGTGATCTTTTCGTGATTCGCTCAGATTCAGACATCTCATTTATTCTGCTAAGAATAATTAACCCACAAGTATTATACAGATATATTTTATGAAATAGAAATGTGGTTAATTAAGATTCCGGCCCCTCAAACTGGGGGTTCGGGATGGCAGTGAAAGAAACCACAATGAGGAAACTTATGGGACAGTTCTTCATAAAATTCTCGAATACGTGTGATGTCTACAAATCAAAACTTGGCCAGTGTGGTCAAGTGCATCCTGTACAATGACCACGCCCTTTTCTTTCTTATTCTGAGAGATGAAATGTGCAGCGGGATATGATGGTGATAGGACATGATGGTGGTGATTCTTTTTTTTTATGTTTGTAAAGTAGCAAACGACCATGCAGGCCACCTGATGTTAAGTGGTCACCGCAGTCCATGGACACTCAGATCCAACCTCAAACATAACCAAAGTTTCGTTTGAGGTTGTATATAGATGCGTCACTACTCCTGAGGACTAAGATGGTCGCCTCGCTATATGTGTGCCTGGCAAC
>DWKL01002841.1:0-12190 GCA_018249415.1 Phareas burnsi | reverse complement strand
GCAGGGCCGGACGCACCACTTGCGATTCGATTCTGGTTGTAATGACCAAATGATTACCTACATTTGAGTTTACATTCGAAGAATTGCTAATGAAACATCTATTTCAAAGTACAATATTTATTTTAAAGACCTTCATGTCAAAGCTATCAAAAATGTCTCGGAGGGATGTACCGTAAAAATTACACACAAACATTTCAGCGGTATGTTGGAGAAAGGGCGATGTAGGCATAATATTAAATATTTATTGGAAACATTCACCATTGTAGAGCTGGTATAATATGCACGGTATGTCAATATACGGTGTCTCTTTGTAAAGATAATCTCTAGATTTTAAACTATAAAGTCATCAGCAGTTATTGATAGTTCGGTCCGCAAAACCCTAATCGTCTCACTGTGTCGCATTTTTCTTTGATATATCTATCGTCTTGTGTATTTAATGTCAGTGTGGATACATTATCTTGATAATCCCGATAATGCAAAGATTATAATAATTGTGTGTACAGATTTGTAACCTCATATGATTAAATTATACAATGTTTAGGCGAACTTATTCTAAAAGTAGCTCATAATAACACATATTTATGTCACTTAAAGTTCATTGTAACCGTCTGTATTGTTTTTGTTGGCTTCAGAGTCACAGGGCCCTGACCTTCCATGATATGCGAATTAAAAATAGGTATGTGAGAAAATAATAATTGGACTATTGCCTACCGAAAGTATTTTTTCTTCTGAAAATGGAAGAATTGACCAACTAAATTCTATTTCTTTTTTATTTCAGAACAGTAGCAAACGAGCGTGCGAGCCACCTATTTTAAGTGGTCATTGCAGCTCATGGACAGCTGAGGACTAAGATGTTCCCCTCCCTTGTAAATATACACGACAACCACACCTCTCCAACCGAAGCACAAGAATTGCTTCACGGTGGATTATGAGGGCGGCGCTGATACCTCCTCGTACGAATTATAATTCCACCATCTATAAAATTCCATCAATGTCAAATTTAAATAAACCGTGGTAAATTATCTTGAACCATTGATTCTGTGGTCCAATTTGTGAGTTTTAAGGTAGATGTCATGGCTTTTCTACGTTGGCCACTGATGTATGTCATCCAGAGTTCTAACTAACTAAGTAACTAATTATCATCATCAATCCTTTACTGTCCCACTGGTCACACGGGTCTCGTCAAAGAATGAGGGGATTCACGCCAAAGTCCAATACCCTAGCCAAGTGCAAATTGGTAGACTTTACACACCTTTTTCAGATCTTTAAGGAGAAATCTCAGGTTAAAACAAATTACAATTAATTCCTAATACGCACATAAGTTCGAGAAATCTGAGTTATCAATGATGTATTACGCTGCAGCACTATCTATATTATTTGGAATTGTTTTTTTTTTTTTAATGTTTGTAAAGTAGCAAACGAGCATGTAGGCTACTTGATGTTAAGTGGTCACCGCAGCTCATGGACACCCACATCCAATCTCAAACAAAACCGAAGTTCCGTTTGAGGCTGTATATGGATACGTCACTACTCCTGAGGACTATGATGGTGCCTCGCTATGTGTGCCTGGCAACCGCACCTCTCCAACCTAAACACAACTGCTTTACGGCGGATTATGAGGGCGACGGTGGTACTTCCCCAGACGAACGATTGTTCTACCACGTATAAAAATTTATTACCATCCACAGCAATACCCCACAATCATAATGGTTATTATGATTGCTGGGTTGTAAACACTCAACTTCAGGTTGCATGCACCTATGCACTCCTGTTACATACAAAACAAGCAATTCGTCCATATTCATTAACTTAGAAAGTAATAAATCAAATTATTTAAACACAATTATCTATTCATAATGCTGAAAGATTTGTTACTAAGTTTTTGCGTAATATCCGCATACATAAGCACTTACACATCCTAATCACGGTTAGGTAAGTACTGAATTTATTATGTTAAAAGTTATTATTTATAAAAGTAGGTACTTGTTTTATGTTTCTGTCTTTGCATAATTTTTTATTTAATGTTCCCTGTTTATTCGGTTATTACCTTTTAACGTGTACCTATTTTTGTTGATTAAAAATATGTACTTAGGTATGTACGCAATGTCTACCTATTCATAGTAGGTATAATTATTAAACCACTGTATCATAAAATTGTAGATAAATCATTTTACACCTGCGTTTGCAATAATAATTTTGTAAACGTAAACTTTTGAACCATCTTTTATTAAATGAGGCTAAATCCCTAACACTGATGATTCGTGGTAGTCATATTTTTTATGTAAGTAGTCACTGTAGTCCATAAACATACACTTGTAACCTCAATCCGGACTGAAGTTTTATCCGGGGTTGTAAGTAGATACGTTACATTCTTAAGAACTAAGATGATCGCCTCGCTTGTAGGTTTACGTTACAACCACACCTCTCTAATCAAAACAAGAATTGCTTCAAGGCGAATTATGAGGGCAGCGGTGGTACCTCTCCGGTCGAAGTCCTAACACCTATTAGATTGATGGTAGAGATATGAATTTGACAGTATCATTTTCGTAACTAGGAATTTTCTTTAGGGGACGCTTGATTCTAGAAATTTTGGCATATCCTGATATTTCTATCTTTCAGTCGTGCCCTGGTCAGTCAGAGGTTGTAGTCATTGACCATGAAGCTGCTAGGTAATGCTAAATATTATGCTGGGGAATTACCATATCCAAGAGCACAAGATCAGTTAAATATTCCGTTCTGTTATATTATTAGTTTGAATAATCAATCCGAAAAAAGTTTTATTTACTAACCTACTCGGGATAACCGATCAGGATTTCATTAAAACATAATATTTACACCTTTCTGTTAGACTGTTAGTTCGATTTTCGAACAGTCTGGAAAATAAAATCTCGCATAGTCGGGTACCGCCTCTGTCCCCTAATACGCTAATGGATATTTGGATAACAATGGCTGCTAGCACGGTAAGGGAGAGAAAAATATGCGTTTCTGATTGTAATCTCTGGAGGTTCCCTAAACGGTGAGAGAAGGAACCTCCAGAAATTCCAATCAAAAACGCAGATTTTTCAAATAAATTTGCTTATCAGAAATTAGTAATATCACTTGCTTTAACGGTGGAAGAAAACATCGAGCGGAAACATACCTAAATGTTCTTCACAATATTTCTAGTGAGCGTGATGTCAACCAACCTGCACTTTGACTAGTATATCTGTTATCCCTTCTCATTGAGACGAATTACGTGCCCAGTGCTAGCAACCATTGTTAAATATTCATCAAGGATCCATTACTATCCAGTAATGGGTTCTCGGTGAAGTTATTTAATATTATCAGTTCACCTGTATTAGGTACTTAACTTTTTGCTTCTCAGACCGGATCTATTGGCGTTGAGAGCATTATGAAAAGAGTTTTCTATTAAAGGCATCGTTGATTCAATAATTTAACCAAATAATCATAATGAAATTGTAATAATGTGTACTTACTATACTGTATACGTTTAAAGATTGCGTTTTAGATTAAAAATAAAGTAAAATCCTATCTAGAATAGATAATTTTAAGCATTGTAATAATTTACTTGACGACATCAACATGATAAATTCCACGTTTAATATCAGTGATTACCTAAACTTGATTAAGGACTATAACCATACACATTGGCGAGGTAACCCAAGTATTTTATATCCGGTGGGGTTGGCGGGGTTCACAACGGATCCCTTGATTGTCGAACACTGCGGTCTGTTGATAAGCCACCACTTGATCAAACATTTACGCATATAACGCAAATATATTTTGTAGGTAAGTGTTACCAAGATAATACTGTCGGATAGAGGAATTTTGAAGTCAATACGATTACCTTGTATAATATATTACTAGGCAGTTAAGAATAGTACCTATCTATACAAAATCTTCGATACACACAAAATGAAATAAACATTATTGAACTGCAGCAACATAGTGTAATATTTTAGAAAGTCACGGCAACTTAAATTTAACGTAACGTTAATATTATACTTAATTACGATTTATAATAATTTTACGATTTTAGGTTGGTACGCATCGAGGCCGCAAACGGTCATAATCTAGAAAGCGTTATTTATTTATGTTAAGTTAAGTGTCGCCCGTGAACATTGATAAGTTTTTTTATATGAGGAGAGTTGCAAACGAGCGTGCAGGTCGCCCGATGTTAAGCGGTTACTCAAATAGGATTGTAGCCCTATTTGAAGTCGTACGTAAATGCGGACTACTCTTGAGGACTAAGATGGCCGCCTCAATGTAAGTGTACCCGCACTTCTCCGACCGAAACAATAATTGCTTCACTGCGGATTATGAGGTGGTACTCCTTCCTACGAACTATAGTTCTACCACCTTCTAGTTACTGATACTAAATAGCACAATCATATTGCCTAAGGTCGAATAAAAATACAATCGAATCAAAAACATTTCTACATTATTTATAGTTTACTCTATGGTACAAGCAAGTACGGTGGGAACAGGAATTTCTTAGTACAAGGAGTACGTGTTCTAATATTAAATATACCTAAGATATTTATATATTTTATGTTATAGCTATGTCTTGAGGCCTGATGCGTTCTATATCAGTAATAATAAACCATAACAGGTTTATTATTACTGATATAGAACGCAGGATATATGGACGTAGGATGATATATAGGATAATTGTATGTGGGATTAAGGGAGGCGAGGTATACCCGAAGCGTTCAGAACGAGGGGTAGCAATGGATCTGTGACCAATCTCAAGTACGACTTCAATCTTCTTTGGAGTTGACTACAAATGTCCATGGGCGGTAATGACCACTTACCACCAGGTGGACTGTATGCTCATTTGCTACTTTCGAGCGTTAAGAATATGTATGTTACGCAGTTATGATTATTTAGTAGTTAACTAAGGTGTATAGATTTATTTTTTCAAATTTATATATTTTTTATGTTATATGAGGCCTTAAGACAAAGTGCTTAAATATCATAATATTACTTTTCGACAGCAATTTATTCACTGTAAATTGATATCTTCGCCGCTTTCAGAATAAAACAACAACACACAGAGACTAAGTTCCAGCGCGGAGGTCCTGCCTATTAAAGAAACAAATATTTGCATATATCTTTACGACTTCAGTGATGATCGATCATATGCTCCAAGATAAAGATAATACCAATAGTTAATTATTGTGACAACCAACTACATTAGTTATTAAAATTTCATTTGGAATATTTTATGTGATAGTGTTTTCAGAAACAGTGACATAAGTCATTCTTTTTATTCTTAATATCTAAATCGAGCGTAAAAATTAAAACTTCGGCACGGCAAGACGGCAATGAAAAATGTTCTACTTTATATTGTCAAATATAATGCGAATATTTTTTACACATATAAATTCTTCACTAACTCTTTACGCATATACGAATATTCAGATTGGGTCGGTTTGCAATGACACAAAATAATTTTGTATGCCATAAAATAGTTACATATGTTTTTGTACCGAAGGATATTACCGGGGGATGTAACAAAATCCCATTAACTAATGAGCACTCAATGACTGTCCCGTCTTAAAGATATTCTGCAAACAACACGACGATGATGGAGTCACGTAGTCTCTTGAGAGATACCAATAGCATATTAGTCACGGCTATAGGTGTAAATATAGGTTTTTGTCATTTTGTCTGACGTTTTACGCGAGTACTGGCGTCTGTCAGGATTTAATGTTTGACTATGCCACAATTGTAAATACGCATAAAAACTAGAAATATTTACAGATTGATTCCAAGCTCCAATCGTCCGTTAGCTTTTGAGGTCCATTACTTGACATAGGTCTCCCCCAAATAGGCGCCGTTACAACCGCTCCGGTGTCTTTCGAATCCAACGGTTTCTGATTGCCTTAAATTTCATAATTTTTTCATGAGATCATAATCGAATTAAAAATAATTATCTCAATCTTTTTGAAATAAATTTTTCAAATCCATATTTAGAGAAAAGATAAAACATAATTTAAGGAGTCCACGTAGGGCGATAGCGCAACCTATATATGTTACATCGGACAATTAAATCGGCATCTTTCCATTGAAGCACTGAAAACAAGATTGTGGAGTGTGCGGCAGACTTAAGTATAGGTCGGTTGATAAGAAGGTCATTGCCCGAGCTATCGGTCATGCACGGCACGGCCCGTTGTGGCGAATGACGTACACACATACAAACACGACACTGCATGTATGTTGAATTTTAATTTTAGCACCATGAAGCTAATGTTCTCGGGAAGTGCGATGACAACATTGCAGCATCGTTGACTCAAACAGACACTTGTCTGACAGATGACTGAGAAAAAATCATCAGAATATTCTGGCTCCGTGTGGAAGTTCGAAAATTATGTTTTATGATATGGAAGCAGCAAACAAGCATGCGATTCACCTGATAGTGTGTGGTCACTGCGACCTTTAGTCACTTCCGCCCATGACCATCTGTAATCAACCTCATATAGGTTTGAAGTACTACCCGAGGTAGGCCACACATGCGTTAAGGATTGCGGATTTAGTTGGAACGCCTCGTGTAAGTGTCTGCTTTACCACACTCTTCAAAACACGAACATAGCAGCAGGTGCGACGGTGGTAACTTCGGAATTACAAGAAGGACTGTACCATCTTTATATAAATGTACGACTTTACGCAATGATACGAAATACCTAACATAATACATATAAATGAACGAGCGTGTTAAAATAACACAATCAAATCAGTTACTTGCATAAAATTTGATATATATTACACTTAACATTGTTTATTGCACAGTGTACTTGTAGAGGTAATGCGCAGTTGATTACATACTCAAGAAATATTCCCTTTCTGTAAATAATATGAGTTGTTCAGTAATAATTATGCAAGCAAACACTTTCATTTGCCTATGTCATATAATTGATATCGGCTATCAAGTAATTTGTAATATCACAAATGATTATGGTAAAAACAGATTAAATGTGAGGAAAACATATTTTATGTAACATATTTCTAATGAAATGTAAATGTCTATGAAATATATAAATGGTGTATACGTTGGTATAGTGTAGTATATAGGTACATAATAAATAATAACTACGTGTTACATTACCTCTATAATCAAAGTAAAACGCTTCCTACGCGTTCTATATACAATAGGAGTAAACCTGTCTTGGGTGCCGTGAATACATACAAAGATAAATACATAAACACCCAGACCCAGAACAGAGATCTAAATTCATGTCAGCTTGGTCAGGAATCGGACCCGAAACCCTCTACATGTAAGATCGGTATAATAATCGCTGCGCCACGCGGGTCGTCAAAGTAGCTCTATTGTTTCACATCGTACCCAAACAACGAACGAGCTAAAATAACTTAACATAATTAATACATTCATATTTTTATACATAAAAACTAAAAGTATTATTTACAACATATAAATATATATAAAAAATGAAACAAAATATAACCCCTATTATAAAAATAGCGTCGTTGAGTTTGGGACTAGCAGATATTGTAAATGCCACCTGTTTTGGATGTTACACTATTATATAGTTATATATTATATAGTAAGATTATATATCACCATATATGTGTATGTATAACATACTATTAGTTTTTGTCATTGATTAAATATAACATTGAACAGGAATGATGCAGGTTAAGAACTTCACTACGTGTATAATAGATGTCGCTAGCTTTAACATTTCTTGTAACAGCAATACGTGCGCCAGAAAATACTTCGTTCTGAATTTAAACATTATTTCCAAACATTGCTAAAGTAATTATACATAATTAATATTAATATTAAGTATATACATTAAATATGGATATATAATTATGGATGGTGTGTCAGTAGTTCATTAAACCGGCTTGTAGGACAAACTATCTGCGTGGGTGGTGGTTAGTTTCAGCATATCTACTGTATTTACGTGTAAGTTTGGCTTGATGTGTGCGTTATCAAATACTTAAGCTTATGGTACTTGACGTATAATAATACTTACCAATTAACAATCAATGGATTACTTTTTAATATCGTAGGTAGCTACTAATGTACCTTTCTACCTCCTATTTGATTAGTCACAATATCTAAAGAGGACCTTCTTAATCCGATGTGTACCTAAGATATTTATGGATAATGGTCGATAAGTTATGAAGTTAAGAGATTACTACCGCCCTTGGACATCTGTTACCAACTCCATATAGATCAGGACTCTTACCGGATGTCGAGTCGTTTGTTACTCTCCTGACCATACTTAAAACTCAAAACTAAATAATTCTAAATTATTTACTATTATTCTACATACTATGAGAGGTGGTAGAACTATAGTTCGTCCGGGGAAGTACCACCGCCGCCCTCATAATCCACCGTGAAACAGTTTGTGTTTCGGTTGGAGAGGCGCGATTGCCGGACATACTTGCAGCGAGGCGACCATCTTAGTCCTCAGGAGTAGTGACGCATTTATGTACGACCTCAGACAGAACTTCAGTTTTGTTTGAGCTTAAATGTAGGTGTCCAAGGGACGCAGTGACCACTTAACATCAGATGTCATGCATGCGCGTTTACTACTCATAAAAAAAACCTATATTTACTTACATAAAATCGTATAGCAATATTATATAGTCAATATAAGTCGTATATATGTATAGTAAATAATTTAAAATTAATTGAGTCGCAAGTACGATTAGACGTGTAGAATGTTGTTATTTATACGGGTTATTATTTAAGGAAATAATTATTTAACGGTTACTAATTATTAATTATATCAAGTGTTTTATTAGAAACGTGCCGGGAAAATTGCCGAGATGGGGATGACTAGGAACGCTAGCTAGGGTCAACATGAGATAACCTGAGAACTTACGTCTAACGTTTGGTTTATTTTGGTCCAGCGATTGCATCTGCTATGTTGTATAATACTTAAAGATGGATAAATATTACAAATGCATTGTCGGTAGTCTCTCACCCAGTAGTGGGAAGACCAACGCTGGGACATAAAAAGTACAGCAATGATTAACGGCAGATGCATAGGTTATATAAATCTACGCACATATAGTTATGACATATATTCTTACCGTGTTCGCTAAAGTAGGTGAGGGTGTGAGAACGCAGAACAGTTAAGAGAAAAAGAGAAGGGAATTCTTTTTAGTTTTTATTTTATGTTCAAAGGCTAGCAAACGAGCATGCAGGCTCCCTGATGGACCTGGATGAATCATACACACCTACATCTAACCTCAAACAAAAGTGAAGTTCTATCTGAAGTCATACATAGATGTGTAACTACTCTTGAGGACTAAGATGGTCGCCTCGCAGTGTCCGGCAACCGCAACTCTCCAACCGTAACACAAACTGCTTCACGGCGGTTATGAAGGCGGCGGCGGTACTTCCCCGGACGGACTATAATTCTACCACCTGTTGAATATAGTACCTTTACATGTAGGTATTATTAAATATTTTATATCATTTTTATTTGAAGTAATTTAACTACGATATAACTATTTTTGTACATTCGTTTAATTCGTGGAATCGTTAGTCTAAATGATTTTAACTGCATTTATTTATATACACACGAGTAAGTGGTAGAACTATAGTTCGACTGGAGAGTTACCGCTGCCCCTATAATCCGCCGTGAATCTATTATAGTGTTTCGGTTGTAGAGGTGTGTTTGGGTTTACTTAGGTTGTAGAGGCGATCGTCTTAGTCCGCAGGAGTAGTAACACATCTACTGAAACCTCAGTACGACTTTATTTTTGTTTGAGGTTAGATGGGCTGCAAAAATCTCTAAATACAAGTGACCTACACGCTCGTTTGCTTCTCTTATAATATAAAAAATGTATAGGCCTAAGGGGGCACTAACAAATTGCCCAATACAATATTTTTAACCTACAAAACGGTCGTAGCGCGACCTCAACTGAGACATCCGGCAAGAAACTCAGCATGCTTGTCTTTTGTTTTTTTGTTCATTACCAGTATATCTTTTTTAAATGCCATATTATTTTTTACGTAATACCATTAAAAAACTAGGTCCAGTATGTTACGTCATAGATACAGACAGAAGCTTGTTCGGCAAGATTTGCTACACTTTGACATTTAATTTATATAACTAGATATCATTGTTTGTCCCAGGCTGGTTTGTCTTCCGTGTAATCCAAAATTGTGATAGGCCTTACAGCTGAGTTTAATTTTAGGGTGTTTTAAACTTCTTAAGTGGATGATTTCGGATTTCATTGGGAAGTCTATAATAAAAACGTATATATTGCCATATAAAAAAATACTTATTCTGTGGAGCTAAGTAACATATACAAAAATATAGTTTCTGACTTGTATTTATACAATAGTAGGTGGTTTTCTTAACTTACTTTATATTTTCAAATATCTATTGGAATATGATAATTAAAGTATTTATCTCTTAAAAGTTTTCTTTACGTGAAGCCAGTGCCCCAGCCAGTGACCCAGGGTGTAAACGGCTCATACAGCCTTTATATAAAATAAATGAAATTGTTGTCTGTCTACCTGTCATTAAAATATCTCTCATATTCAAACCCTATATACTTATATAATGGTGGTCATATAATTAACGATCCCTAACAACCATTCCTACAACATATTTTTAAACAAATTAATTTTATTTAATATAACTATCCACCCGCATTTATTTCTTTTTTTAAAGATCATGTTTTAGTAATATGGCATATTAATTTATGTGTAATTAATTCTAAAATATTTTAAACTTATTTAAAATCATTTCAAAATTTTAAATTGTATACGTTGAAATTGCTTGTCTGTCTGCCGGTCCGCTTAATTTATGTAAAATTTCTTCCGGAAGGTTGTAGTGTACAAATTACGAAAATCGGTAACCTGAAAGGAAATAATGTGTTATATCAAGGAGGTCTATTGGCCGTTCCCACTTTAAGTGATCTACTAAGATCTACTAAATTGACGTTATATTTTTATTTCTAATGATTATGGTGGTGAAGTCGTAAGTATAAACTTAAAGCGGGTGTAGATGAAAAACTAGCAAGCTATAAACTGTCAATCTCCAATTGCCGCCGACTATTTCTTTTATACTAACGAAGTAGATGGTCGTCTCTATACCAAACGTGGGTATATTTATAATATGGTAATCACGCTCTTATTTCGTTGAGATACTCTCCTACCGCTTGACACTTGAATGTCAAATATTGCCGACACAAATAACAAATAGTTAAATATAAAACTTGGTGGATTACATACCTATACCTACCCATCTAATAATGATTAAAAACCTTGAAAGCCTTTACATATTTCTTAAATTTATTTAGAGTACGAAATGTAATCTTGTCGATGTATTGCTTATTATAATCATATTTTTCATCCTTCGATTACGTAAAAATATTCTGACATACATTTACGGAAAATAATTGCGTGACCGTACCAGGCGATAAGATTTAAATACTCGAAATCATAAAACGCCATGCCTTCAACTATACAAATCAATTATTATTTGAACTGAACAAAATATAAAATAATTTCGACTACCTTTTATTCTAAAAAATCGTTGGTCGAACGTTATTCTTAACGATGGCCACCATTACAAAATGGACTTGCACATGTGAATTTTCGATTATCGTTTGTAAAGTTCGTATTACAAATAATACAATAGCTATGCCACCATCGTTGTCGTTCGTACAACGAATAAGGAACACGATAAGGAAGGAGAATTTCCGCATTTTTCCACCAGTACCTTACATGTACTACCGTGAACCCTTCGCAAAGATATCACACGAACAGTGCATCATTAATGAGATACACACATCTCTTCGTTGACTGATAGCGCCATACAGAGGCGCTTGATAATAATGTTTTATAAGCTAATAAACATGTTGAATACAAAGTTAATCGGGCATTGTTTCAGATAGGACGTGTAGGTACTCACTAATCCTAGATATACGTGTTTGTGCATAGATAAACCCGAGGGTGTTTATGTGTCACGCGTGTTATCGTCAGAGAGAACTAGTATTCATTTGATGCAGTTATCTACCAACAAAAGACACTGAATGCCAAAATAAGGAAGTTGTGAAGGTTGTACGTTAGCACGCCATAGAATCAAGCGCAAACATGTGAAACATTATCTGACAGTTTATGACACGAGTAAATAATATAACTACAGTATCTTCACGCCACATCTTGTCGTAATGACAGCGTAATATCTATACA
>DWKL01002840.1:0-12192 GCA_018249415.1 Phareas burnsi | reverse complement strand
ACGGGCTATTGCGTAGTTAAGTTTTGTTGTTGTTTGTTTAATAAACAATAAAGTATGCAAAAGCTATATTGTATCACGTGCCAATGGAACGCGTGTGCGTGGAACAATGCCCCTGTTTGATTTCGTTATGTTTGCTTTGTTAACGCCTGCGACGTCCAGCCGAAACTAGAAACAAACAACTTCGCTAAACTTACGGTATTTCCTCCTTGCGATTTTGATAGTAATTAAAGCTACGGTGATTCGTAATTTTGTGCGTTGTATTGTTGTTTATTTACGTACCGTTTATGATAATTCATTTTTGTGTTACGTTTGGAGAGGCGCGGATGCCGGGCGCACTTACAGCGACGCGACCTTAGTCCTCGGGAGTAGTGACGCATCTACGTATGACCTGAGATAAAATTTCAGTATTTTTCGAGGATAGGTGTGGGTGTCCGTGGACTGCAGTGACCATTTAACATTGATGGTCTGTACGTTCGTTTCCTACTCTTTGAAGTGGCCATAGCCTCGGGGCTTGTGTAGATCATAACCGATTTACAAAGTTAAGCAACGTCGAGCGCGGTCAGCAGTTGGTTGGGTGATAGCTAGTAGCTAAATTTCATGCGCGCTTCCGTGCTTCGGAGGGCACGTTAAGCTGTCGGTCCCGGTTTTTATAATCGGACAGCAGTCATTAAACCTTGTCGGAGGCATTGTCGGATTGAAAACATCCGACACGGCTTGGCCACTAACCGTTTTTCTACCAATCCGCATTGGGGCAGCATGGTGGAGTATGCTCTTCTTCAGTTGTAAGGGGAGATCTGTGTCCAGCAATGGGACTTAAAAAAGGTAGCAATCGGTCATGTGTAATTAGATAGGGCTTTAGTCCTGTTTAAGTTTTGATCTGGATGGTCATGGGCTGCAATATCCTCTTAATAATAGACCTGCACGGATCTTTGCTACTCTTCAAAGATAAAAAAATATCGCAAACATTCGTAATCGTATTCGCTAAAGTGGCAAAATTATGTACACTTGCCTCACAACCAGACGGCAACGGCGTCCGTAGTTTTTATGTAATCTGATGCAAATTAGCGGCTAATCTGCAAAACGAAAGTGCAATAATGGAGTTTCTCAGCAATTTAACATTATTTACACACCCAATGTGCCAGTAATATAGTTGTCTACATCGTAATTTGCAATCGGATCTCGACATTTTGTTAATGTTTAAAACATAAAACAAATTTACTTTGAACAGGATAGGAACGACGCTCACGATTGGCCTTTGCAAAAGTGGCTGTTGCTACAGAAAGTATTAGGTTCTTGCGTTGTCTAATGGGTATTGGGTACATTGGAACATCGTGGAAAATATTAGTCTTTGAAATAGTGTTTAAGACGCAGCGGTATCTGGGATATGAATGAATGAATGATCTGGGGTATGAATTTCGGCGTCCCAACCTAGGGGTCCAGGATTCTGATCTTAGAAAATCACATACCAATAATTAGTCTTTGAAGTAAGGTTTAAGAAGAAGCGGTATCCCAGTGGTATAAATTTCGGCGTTTCAATCTAGGGTTCCAGGATTTCGATCCAAGAAAATTACATACCAATAATTAATTATCATCATTTATTATCTTCAACCCATTGCTGTCATTACTGGGCAGGAGTCTCATTTCAGAATGAGAAGGGTTCGGCACCTGTCTACCACGGTGCCCAGACACGGATTGCTAGACTTCACACCTTTAAAAACTTGATGGAAAACTCTCTGGCATGGAGGTTTCCTCAAATTGTTTTCCGTAACCCTTAAACCGAGCAATAATTAATTTCTAATTAGCTCATAACTTCGTAAAAATTAGAGGTGCATGCGCTAGTCGAACCCCGGATACTCAGCACAAACAGGAATCAGTACTTATATAATTATAAAATATTATGACTAATCTACACTTTGCAACACGTCACTGTTCCCGAGGTCTAAGATGATCGCAAAAACAATATGATACTTTTGACGCGACAGAAAAAAAGTGTACATAAAGGGGATTTAAGTCATAACGGAATCTTATTACAATATATACATATTTACAGTTAAGTAACTTACATGCACATTGCATATGCTAAACATAAATTATTATCAACTCATTACTGGCGTGATTATTTTTACGTTTGTCGATGAACGCTTTACATAAGCTAAGCGTTATTATGTATCGATAGTTGTAATGAAGTGATATAAAAACTTAATAACTCGGGGCCCTAATGAGGAATGAACAGTTACCTAAGAACGCTATAAGAACTGTCGCTTGTAGGAATGACAGCGGCCTAATTGAAGGCGCGCGACGTAGTGTGATGTTGGCTATAGCACTATTTGCTCTCTTCTCGTGGATGCAGCAGGAGGCAAAAGGGAAGTCAAATCGAGAAGACAGTTAACAGCGCTTTACTACACAGGTTTTCTACTGTGATCGCCAATACACGACCTACTGCAGTGACTACGGTATTGTCTCGTTACATTTTCCGTCGCTTATACAAAAAAACATTTCTCATGGAGTTCTGGCATTTTTAATCATATTTTTTGTAACTGAAATAATTATTCATTATTACTCCATTACTGTCCGTATTCTGGGCATCGGCCTCCTCTTAGGATGAGAAGGGTTAATGTTATAGTTCACTACGTTGGCCAAGTGTGGATTGTGTGAAGTGGTCGTCGTGAAGAAACTAAACATTTGAGAGTTCCAAAAGGTGTGTGAAGTCTACCAATCCGCATCTGGCCGGCGTGGTGGACTAGAGCCTAACGTGTGTAATAATATATATCTGGACAAACAAAACTGACTACATATTAGTATTTCTGATTACGTATTGCAGTTTGTCGTTTCTTATTTATTCCATATACTAATATTTATTTTTCTGTATTAATTGCTTTTCATATTAAATAACCGTTATCTTATTATCATTTTAATAGTTTTACTATTTTCAATTGTTTAATCATCTTCAGCTTAAATCAGTCCACAGCTGGACCTAGGCCTCCACCAAGGTGCGCCACTGAGCCCGATCTTCGGCTCGTTGTTTAATCGTGAAGGTATTATTTTTAACATTGTATGAGCATTATAGTTTGTAGCTGCAATTAAGGAGGCACTCGCCAAGTTTTTGTGTAACAGCCTTGAATATAGGAGATTAGTGATGAATTTGTTGGTACAAGAAATAAATAAACAATTATACGGCTGCTAACATAAACGAAAGTAAAATGTTCGCATGGCATTCGTGGCGAAGATCATCATTAATTTCACAGCAAAAACCCGCGTGTTGCAACCGGGGTCCAAAATTACAAAATGACTCCAGTAATGTGCATTCCTCGGCGAATAGTTCCAGGACATGACCACTTTTTCCCGCGACAGATGCGAGCGGACAAAAACCGGGAATGCGAGGCACGCGCCTGCTCCTACATTACTCTGGGCAAAGGTGCGTTGTGTCAGGTGTTTCGTAATATACGGTCTGTTTATACAATACCTTCAATTCCTTGTTCTTCTGCTACCGTTATTTTTTTTAATATTGAGAAAAGAAGGTGATAGATGATAACTGTATGGAGCCGTAGATATAGCAGTGTATCATGCACACCGAGTTCGATTCCTGATTAGGCGGACGTTTAAACGATCCTTGAATGTGAGCGAGGTAAGAAGGGTAATCATAAAAATGTTAGAATGAAACGGGATGTAAGTGGTTTAGTCGTTCCCTTTTTTCAGTCCATGGGCTGCAATTACTATTTAACATAATTTTACTATTCTTCAAACATAAAAAAAAAGTCTTGAATCGAACCGGGAACCATTTGTGTGTCAGAACGCTAAAGTAACCACAGCGCACTGTCGTTAAACTTATGAAATAAAACATCAGATAAGGGTCAAAGGGTTAACGAGGGCGATTTATTGTAATTAATCAATTTTATTAGTAAAAACAAACACATATTATTGGCATTGTAATCTACACCCACCTTGCGTTAGCTAATTGTTTTATAACCCGACTATCGATTCGGCGAATTGTTTGTTTCTCAAACAGCCCACGTCCAAATGAAACACGTCATTTTATATGACGGCATTGTTTTTATAGTGGAACAATTACGTGTCGGGTTACGCTATTTCACAGATGATTTAATATCCAATAGCAAGTTTTTGTAACAATTTCTATAACAATAGAGATCGTTAAGACGTGTGGGCTGGTATGTTGGCAGTGTTAATTTGCGCGTTATTATCGTAATCGGTTGGTGAGCAGGTTTTAAATTCATCATCAATTGTTTAATTTCTCATTGCTGGGTACGGGTTTCCTTCTAGAATAAGAGGAGATAGGCCTTAATCTACCAAGCTAGCTATGTGTGCATTGGTAGACTCCACAGACCTTCGAGAACTTTATAAGCAACTCGCAGGTGTATAGGTTTCCTTACGATGTCTTCCTTCGCCGTTAAAGCAAGTGATAATTAATTGGTAATCATTTAAATAGTTAAAACTATTAACACTTCGATATAATGATCGAAGTGTTAATAGTTTTGTTATAGAGACAGGACATTAATTGTGTTGTGATAGAGAAAAACAATTTTTTTGTGTACGAAGAGTAGCAAACATGCGTGCATGCTACCTGGTATTGAGTGGTTACTACAGCCCATGGACATCCACTTCTACCCAAGAACAGGGCGGAAGTCCTATTTAAGATCGTACTTAAATGCGCCACCACTCCTGAGGACTAAGACGGTCGCCTTGCTGTAAACGTACCCGACAACCATACCTCTCCAACTGAAACAAGAATTGCTTCACGGCGGATTGTGACAACGGTTGTACCTCCCCGGACGAACTTTAGTTCTATTACCTTAACTTACTTAACTTATGTAATATAAGGTAACGTCTTTAAAAGTAATTGAAATATAAAATAAATTATTATGTTTGGTCTGACCTTAGCAGATATGTATATATTTTCCCGTTACATTTGATACGGGACATATTGGGGTTGGGTTACCAAAACAAAAGAACTCATTGGGTATCGGGTGAATGCAAGAATGCACTGAACACGTTGTGAAGTGAGCCGCAAATTAACCGAACGGTATTTCACCTTTCGCGGAACTTCGCGAAATGCAGATAACAGAAATCGTATAGAAATGAATTCGAATCGGTGGTAGAGGTGGTTCGCCGGGGGAAATACCACCACCGCGCTAATAATCTACCGTGAAGCAATTCTTGTGTTTCGGTTGGAGAGGTGCGGTTGTCGGGCACACTTACAGCGAGGCGACCGTCTTAGTCCTCAGGAGTAGTGACGCGTCTACGTATAACGTCAGATACAATTTCACTTTTGTTTGAGGTTACATATGGGTGACCATGGGCTGCAGTGACCACTTAGTATCAGGCGGCCAGTACTCTCATTTGCTATTTTCCTTAAAACTGGATGTTGGTCAACACAATTGATGAATAGCTTCATAAAAACTCCTACGGTATACGCGGGCAGAGGGGACAGTGCTGTTCTACACCTAGCCCCTAAACGGAACTGATTCTTATCTGAAATCCTGATATTCACTAAGACTGTTGTCTCATTTGTAAGTGTCGAGAATCGTACTCGAAACCTTTGTCCGAAACAAGAGTGGCTTCACAGCGGATAGCGTGATAAGGGAGGGTTACTAAAACGAGGCGTTCTAATTTAGTCCTCACCAGCAGCAAAAGTACTATTTGAGGTTGATTACAGTTGTCCATTGACGGCAGTGACCATTTACCATCAGATAGAGCATCTGTTTTTTTTGGTACTTATATGCTGTAAGAAATAGTTCTGGGCTGAACTAACAATATCTAACCTAACGTCAACCTTCTTTGGATTACCAAAGAGAGTTAACTAATCCGTTAACTAGTAATATCCAATTGGAATATGAATAAAAGTAATATCGTCGATCCCGGACAAATAATGATGTGTACATTCTAGTAGATATCATACTCTATATTAAAAATGTCTTCAGGCATCTCTGTAATACTTGATCTGTGGCGAGATGTTTATGTCTTTGACACGTGTCATATTTTTTTTGCTCAATTACAGAAATGACGCCGCGGAACGAGTTATTTAGGAGTAGGCTCTATTTACAGTTATTTTTTCTAAAATAAAAAAACTAAACTTTAATACGCCGTTTTATGCGATACATTCGCATATTTCGCACTTAAGTAATGTATGTTATAACGTTACGCCACGGTGGCGTTGTCACGAGCGACCTGCGGGGGTGAACGCACTCTGCAAATATAGTGACACTGTTAAATAAATCTCGGTATTTGAACACCAGAATGAGCGATAAAGTGCACTTAGTGGTCGTATGAATACAGCACGGATTTCAGTCGAGCTTCGAACTGGAGTTTTTCTTCGTCCTTTTGCATTCCTTGATTAAAGCCTGATTGTTTGTTTTGTTCCTAAGAATTTGCTTTGTGACTGTTCGCTACGATGCCGTTCTTGTTATTATTCAACATTGTAACAACAAACTTGGCTTCAACCCGTTTTATGTCACACTGCTGGGCCTGAAGCGTACCACGCTGCTCCAATGCGAATTGGTAGCGACATATGACTCTAACTACGAACTTACTAAGTCAAATGTTTGTTAAGTTTCGTTACGGTAGAAGAGATGATTTGACTTATATGAAGATGAAGGTAGGTGCCGAACGGAAGGTTAGTGTCGCTGGAGATACTGGTAGTGTTGGAGGTGGGGACGTATAAAAGTGAGAAGAGCCGGAGATGCAGGACTTTTTTTCGCCGTGAAATTAGCTGTTAAAGTGTTACTTTGGCGATTAATTAAAATAATTTCAATAGTGTACAGTGTTTTTTTTAACGTCCGTAATATTACGGAAGTATACGGTAACATGCCTCAAGCAAAGATATTTGCGAAGGATTCCCGGGCGGTTTTCTGTCTTGTATTGCATAACAACTATTGACAGTAGAACAAATCTAGGAATGTCTATTTATAATACTAAATGTATAGCGTCATCAAAATCAAGTAGTTACGGGTCGATTAATATAAAGTTACAACGCATCTACATATATTCTATTTATGTCGAGGCTCAGTTCTATTTCTCGTTGGTTACATATGTGTTCATTTATTATCGGTCCTAAGAATCGTTTGCAACATTTAATACACAGAAACGGAAAAGATAGATTAGCTATCTGACACTGATGTGTCTTTTTCTTTTTTCCAACCGGAAATGTCAAAAAAATAAGCGAAAACTAACGGCGCAACCCGTTTGACAGCTGGCAAACACGGTGTTCTGGTGAGTGCGTATTGTTTATCTGCCCATTGACCTACAAAGGCGATGGCCTCGGCGCAGGGCTCTCGATTGCTGTAATGCAGGTTACTGCTACGCTGGATGCACTCGTTCGTGCGGAATCCGAGCAAATCCGTGCTGAACTCGATAAAAAAATACTAAGTTAGCTGGCACGTATAAATATCTTATCCAGAGCATTTATGTACAACCTCAGATACAACAGTAACGACAAGTTAACGACGACGACGACGACAACGACGTTAAGTTTACTTCAGTTTTGTTTGAGGATAAATGTAGGTGTCCATGGGCTGCAGCGACCACTTAACATCAGGTGGCGTGCACGCTCGTTTGCGACTTCGGGCGGAGCAATCTTGGCGGCTTGGACGTATGATGTAGAGGCGTATCGCACGAGTCTTGACCGACTGTCGTGATCCTGTCGCTGAGCCGCGCGTCCCGTACCCTCACAAGGCTGCACTCGAATTCAAGTGTGTTAAGTCGTCATCTAGTTCGCCTATATCGGCGGGGTGGCCCTAAACCACACCTTTAAATCCAAATCCTACACACAATATTTGAAGTGGCAGTCGAGCTACGGATACCCTTAATAATCTTGATTTTAAGCTTATATTATCGCGGAAATTATACATTTTTATATTATGTAACGAGTACTCACGATTTGAGGTTTTTGAATTGCTTATATTTCAGCCCAGTTGCATTGGCCGTGGTTACGGCGAAACTGTTTCGCCGTGACCACGACCCATGCAACTGGGCTGAAATATGGGCAATTCAAAAAACCTCAAATCGTGAGTACTCGTTACATAATATAAAAATGCTTAATAATCTTTTCGAAGATAAGGGTTAAAAGTGGTAATATCTTATGTCGTTTTTGTAGATTTTTCTTAAGTTGTTTTTAAGAGTATGATTAATAATTAACTTTTATTTACAAATCGTTTTAAATCGTCATGTTTATGTTCGAAAATATTAGGTACCTCCTTGCGTTGTATTTTCTTACAGGTTTATAATTAGATATATTTTTGCTCGCTAACGGATGATAAATTTAGATAAATAAGTCAAGTACTTGATAACATGTGTTTGTTTCGTGCGTAATAAATACAACCATATTTGGTTAGCAGCAACATAGTGAAATGATATTCCGTATTTTATTCCGGGAACACCGTATCTTTACGTATGACTTACGATAACTAACTTTAGTTCATCATCAACCCATTAATGTTTCAATGCAGTGCATAGGTCTCCTCTGAGAATGAGAAGGGTCAGGCCAATGTTCACCACGCTGCCCAAGTGCGGATTGGTAGACTTCACATATCTTAGATAACTTTACAGACAACTCTGAGGTATTCAGATTTCCTCACGTTGTTTTTCTTCACCGTAAAAGTATGTGATAATTAATTTCTAATACACACATAACTTTAAAAAATCAGATGTGCGTGCGGGGTTCGAACACCGGACTTCTAGTGTGTGAAGCCGTAATCTTAACCACTAGACTATCACTAACCATAAAATGATTAGTAATATATCCGGTCGGCGACCTTTTTGTCCACCGTGATGACACCTACATATGAAACGCTCCGATCACTAGACTGTGACATAGTACTCGCCTCATTCACCACCAGTGCTTCCTTAGCGCCTAGTCCATTGCATGTACGCAAATAAATAAAATTGAAGTATTTGCCTATTCTTTCAAAATTGTGTTTTCCGTTTGGGACGAAGTTATGCGCGCCGATGTAACACATGAATTAATGTTTTTGAGTTAATATTCTTATAGCCCTCCTGGAAATTGATGAACTGACCTGTACGCGATTATCATCTAAAGATCCTCTTCACCTCAAAAATATTTAATATTTCTCGAAGACATTTTCCATTATGTAAAAGTAAATTATACTTAGATGATTTCACATTACATAAGATGATCAGTTACAGGGGCTCGTCGAAGTCACAGATTTCTTTAATATTTAAATATTGAAGTAAACAACATTAGAATGGTTAATATTATGTAAATCGTGAACAACCACGACCAGTCTGCGAACAAAACCTGTTAGACAATTGGAAATATGCTAATATTTTGCTGAAAGAAGAAGCAATTAACATAATAAAATTTGTCGAGTTCTGAAACAGATGGTAATGTACTTTGAACATATAAGTACAATGATTGTCTGTGGTCCGTTGTCTGTGGTTTAAAATATTATTTCGTTTAAACATGCTCATTTAATGAATTATTTTACTCAGAGACTGCTGAACAGTCATTATGTCAAATTGTATTTGTTTATATTTGTTGCTTTCCTAAACAATCGGTCAATAATATATTACAAAATGGTAGAACTATACGTTCGTCCGGGGAAATAACACTGCCGCCCTCAAAATCCGCCCTGAAGCAGTTATTGTGTTTCGGTTGGAGGTGCGGCTGCCGGACACACAGCGAGGCGAACATCTTAGTCCTCAGGAGTAGTAACGCATCTACACAAAACCTCAAATATACTTCAGTTTTGTTTGAGTTTAGATGTGGATGTCTATCAGGTGACCTATACGATCGTTTGTTACTCTTCTTACATAAAAAATCGAGAGACGAAATTAAAAATCAATTGTAAGTTAAAGAGAAATAAAATAAGATCTGTATAGACATGGAAATACATCTTCCTACAGAATAAATAGTCATTGTCTATCAGAGACACGGTTACATATGATGTTTGCATAAGAATTAATTGTTTCTGTTTTAGATACCTAACTGCTATCTTCTTAAAAGGATTGTAAATTATGTAACTAAAATATAGCTAGCATACAAAGATATGCACTGTAATGAGATTAATACAGTGATATTTGAGCATAGCGAGTGATTCCGTCTATGGGATAAAGTTTATAATATATTGATGAATATTTGCAATTGTTTCAGATGACAGCAGCAGAGAAAAGGTCAAGACGGAGCAAGAGGTGAGTTGATACATTACATAAAATCCTATCAAAACGCTAATGCATTTGATAGGATCTAATCTTAATAGATTAGTTTTTTTTGTGTGAACTTATTGGTTGTTGTACAAAGCGTCTTGGAGTGATTATATTGATAGATAACATTGCGATTTGGACCTATTTGAGGTAGACAATCCGCGTGGTGCAGAGGTTACCATACCGGTCTGCCACGCATAGGGTTCCGATTCCCAGCGACGCAGACATACAAATGAAGAATTTGGATTTCAGTTCTGGGTCTGGATGTTTGTGCACTCGTCTTTGTATGTGTCCATGGCACCCACGACACAGGAATTCTAGTGTCGGCTATGAGTGGCGTAAATGTGCGTTGTTAATTATATGGATATTGAAACAATTTGTTCATATCACGTTTATGCATAAAAGTAAAATAATATGCCAATGAATCCGCTAGCGGAAGTTTGTAAAACAAAGAAGTCATGCCGCAAAGGTTGTCAAGTTACAAAAATGATTTAAGGCTTTGTACAGTCATAGCCCTAAACTAGGATTCCGTGTGTTGTGGTTGCCATGGGCATATATAAAGACGACTATACTTGCACCTAGAACCAAAGCAGAAATATAAATTCATCATTTACATATTGTCTCGCCGGGAATCGAACCCGGAACTCTAGCCGGGTCAGCCCGGTACTGTTACCATTGCGCCACGGGGGCCGTCGTTAGTTTCGTATATCTTAGAATATATATAAATCGTTTAGACAAACGACATTGTATATAAGCAATGGTAAGATTACCAGACGATGTGTGGTCGCGCAAAAAAATCATACACATGTTTTATGGCGCCGGTAATCCTTTGATGTTGCCGAAAAAAGCAACGTCGAGGCTAATGTCGCTCAAAGTCGTGACAGAATGTTGGCCGAATAATCAAAATGATTGTCTTTTTGGTGCACACATTAAATTGAATGTTTAACGAATGTTGTCCGCTGGAGTCCCATCACCGGTTTATTGTGTCAGATTAGATAACTCGTGGGCAAATTTGCCTCTCATTCGGTATCTCTGACCCAATTCAGTGGTTATCAGATGGCATAATTCTTTTCACAAACACTATTAATGAAGGTGTATAACGCCCATAATCTCGGTGCGATAATATCGGTTTGTTTGTAAATATGTAAGGAGAGTTTGAGACGTAACTGCGGTGAAGTTCTTAGTTCGTATTTGATGAAATAAATGTAGCGTTTTATATTTTGTGGCAATTTGCGGCAAAGTGTATAATTTTAGATGTTTTGCCGTATTTAACATTTGGGAATATAAATAAACTAGTTTTTTTTTTTCAAAAGTAGCAAACGAACGTGCAGGCCACTTTATGTTACGTGATCACTTCAGTCTATGGGAACCCACATCTAACCTCAAACAGGACTGAAGTCCTATCTGAGGTCGTAAGTAGATGCGTTACTATTCCTGAAGACTAAGATGGTCGTCGCGCTTTAAGTATAACCGGCAACTAAACCTCTCCAACCGAAATACAAGAATTGCTTCACGGCAGATTATGTGAACAGCGGTGGTACCTCCCCAGACGAACCAGCTTCTATCCTTAAAAAATGCTACAAAGCAATTTAAAATTAATTGTAGGAGATGGCTCATACTTGAGGAAGTATTGATTATTATCGTTTGCAACTTTTACTGTTCTCTTTTCAAATAAAACCGAAACAATGCGACGTAAAGTGGAAATGAACTTCCTATCCTGCCAGGCCTCTCGTCCCCTACGGCACTACGCACAACAGGGAGGGAGGAAGGGGAGATTATTTGGGTCTCTAGGATGCTCTTTACCCGGGCTTGTTCTTTAGGAGATGAATACCTCTCGGTGACTGCAAATGTTAATGTACAATTTATTTATTTATTAAACCCACATTACATCTACTTTTAAAAGTTAAAACTCATTGCGATAGAATAACTGCAATACAACATTTTTTAACTACATTTTTTTTTTTTTTTTTTTTTTTTATTTTTAAAGTAGCAAACGAGCATGCAGGCCACCTGATGTTA
>DWKL01002839.1:0-12193 GCA_018249415.1 Phareas burnsi | reverse complement strand
CCGTTAAAGCAAGTGATAATTAATTTCTAATACGCACATAACTTCGAAAAATTAGAGGTGCGTGCGGGGTTCGAACCGCGACCACTCAGCTTGAGAGGCCGGAATCTTTTACCACTAGGCTATCACTGCTATACTAGGCTATCACTGCTATAAATAGAGACTAAATATTTGATAAATAGAGACTAAATATTTGAAAAAATCTTTGGAACAGAATAACCAAGCATGAAACGATATCAATATGATAGGAATATAAATTTAATACTGCACCTAAAATTGGAGTATCTAGAAACTCTCTGCAGTAATGCATTTTGTAAGTAACGTCGCCCAGTACAGTGTAATTCCGTCTATGGACAGCCCTAATTGGGATTGAAGTTCTATTTGAGGTCAGCCGCTGGTGCGTTCCTCGGGTATCTCAACCTTACCACTTCAACTTTCACTTTCCTGAAGTTTTAACCAGACTTAAGCTATAATGCCGTTACATACCACAACCACTTTTATATTTGAGGCTAAAAAAGGTAATTTTGAAAAAAATGTGCTACTTAATAACTAGACGTCGTATGCAAAAGTTTGAGGCATCAAAAATAGATGGAATATTTCAAATACATTTAATTTCTGTTTTACTGATTACGAAAACCTCAAAATGTCGAATTAACACATTGACTGCGGCGCTAGTATTCCACCCGTGCGGCGCGTAACTCAACAGCCGTGTTCCAGTACGGCGGCACACACCGTATGCGTGGGAGCCGCACGGGTGGCGGTAACCGTAAAACACGACAGGTGTGTTGGCCGCAGTCAATGTGATTTACAAGGCATTTTAGCTTAAGGAGGGATGAACAATGTTTAGCACTGCTGCAATAAGGCAGAAATAGGTATGGCGGTGGTACCTCCGGTGTGAAAATTTAAAAGATCTACCACATTTTAACTCTCATACATACATTAGCCTTTAAAAATACATTAGAGAGCATAAGCCTTCGCTAGAATCCCCAAAAGGATTTACCATGTGATCGCATTTGGTTGCTAGCGTATTGATGAAATAAGAAAGTATACGAACAGTTTTACACAATACAAGACGACACATACGAGACGAATATATAAACACCCAGACCCAAAACAGAAATCTCAATAAATAATTTCGGTGATTGCCTCGCCGGGAATCGAACTCTCTGCGTGTCACATCGGTATTATAAACACTGTGTCACGCGGGTGATCAAATAGTAGTAATATACAAAAATAAAATAAAATAAAGCCAGGCACACATAGCGAGGCGACCATCATAGTCCTCAGGAGTAGTGGCGCATCCATATACAACCTCAGACAGAACTTCGGTTTTGTTTGGGGTTGGATGTGGGTGTCCGTGGGCTGAGGTGACCACTTAACATCAGGTGGCCTGCATGCTCGTTTGCTACTTTACAAACATAAAAAAAACTAGTATTAAATTGTCTGTGGTATATATTGTAGGAATATTATATTGTGTTTTCCTGGTCGGATTAACTACATTTTACTTCTGCTACTAATTTGAGGAGAATGAAAACTACTGCAAGTTTTCACGATTAAAAAGCAGAAGTGACAACTAACTTCAATGCCATTCAATCAAAAGCGAAAGAAATGGATTTTCAATAACTATACTTAATAAATTGGTAACGTAGATAGATATTTGGATTATACACGTAAAATTATTTGTTAACTTTAAAATAAATATATTGGATTCGTTGCAAAAATTCCTGTAAAATGAACCCAAGGTATAACTTTTTTGTGTACAACAATTGTGGTTATCTTATTAGATATTATATAAAATGTTTGTGTCGTTTCTTCTGATAATGCTGAATGTTCGTTAAATTTTTAGTCGTTTTAATATTTTCACTCTATGGTTCGACGGTATCGACGCCACACTTGTCTTTCTTTCTCTAATTATTAAAACTATTATTGTCAATTAAATAGTTTCACTATTTGACTATTATTAACGCAAAAAAGGAGCCACCAACTAAAACAGAAGCATGCCAGCGTGCATACCACTCGATGTTAAGTGGTCACTGCGGCCCATGGATATCTACATTTAACTTCTAACAGGACTGAACCACTAACCACTTACCGCCAGATGGACTTCTACGATATAAAAAAGTAAAAAATTGTAATAAAACAATCATAGTACGGTATAGTATACTATGATAACGTTCTCTGCAGGGGCATAATAATCCAAGAGGAAGTAATTCCTTTACAGTCCTGCCGACAACGCGGGCAAAGACTCCAAACCGTACAAACAGCGTTTTAAGGGCGTCGAGACTTTTCTACGTCGAGTTGCGTTTAACTTGGGTATAATCTGTTGTATTGTATGTTTAGCTTAACACTATAACACTTTTTAACACCCATCCACCCGTGCGGCGCGCAACACAATAGGCGTGTTCCAGTACGGCGGCACACACCGTATGCGTGCGAGCCGCACGGGTGGCGCGGACAGTAACACACGACAAGCGCGTTTGCCGCAGTCAATGTGTGAATCGCACGTTTTACCTTTCATTTATTTTTTTCTAGATTTTTATTTGTATTCGTCCGGATAGGTAGGTACTTTAATATTACCGTTTGACCATCGCAATATTTTGTCACTTTTATGCAATGCATTAAGTATTGTAGTGCAGTTACACCACTCTCTTGTAACACGAAGGAAGTGTACCTCGTGCGCTAGCGCTGCGAGAGTAAAAGTAGGGTTGCCGCGAGTATGAAAATACACATTTTATTTTGGAAAATTCAGGCCTAATCAAAAATTTTATTATGGCAGAAAAAACAAAAAGAAAAAATGACTTAATGACACCTAATAAAGTTTTCCTGTATCTGCTGTTAAAAACATATTGTACAGTTAAAAATATTACCACTTCCTCTCCGAGACAATAAAAACGGGAGCAGTTTTAAAGTATCCTACGGGATATATACAGCGGAGAACTGAACGTACAGGTTTTCCCATTTACTGCTGTGGGTAATATGCCATAAAGTATTAAGATGATATACAGACCTGTAGCTCATATGAACGGTGACCTTTTTGAAATCAAGATCGTAAGCGCACGCAATGTCAGGACCGACTACAGAATGCGTTTGATGCTACATTAAGCGTTTTTAGCTTGCGCTGTGCCCCGCGATCTTGATTTTGAGGAAACTTACGACCTCATTCCTATGGTAATCCTCTTTTTGACGAAAACAGTTAATGACGAGTCTTTATCATGTGTAAAATGAATTTGTCTCTAAAAACATTAAAAAAAGGTATTCTCAAAACGCCTTTATGTATCAAAAATAATACTTAATATACAGTAAAACATTGCATTTCAGGAAACACACCATCGCAGACTGAAGTTAAAATAATTTCCTGTATACCAATAGATGTAACTGATTTGCAAAATAAAATCATTAACTTGGAGCGGCAGTTACATGAGGCCAAGAACTCCAAACCACCAACAAAGAATACACCTGTCCACACTGCGCTGATCGAGCCACGTGTTCCAAATACACACACAGTTCTTTCTTGTCGTAAATGTAGTGATGTGAAGATACTCGGTGAAGAGAACACTAGCGTAATGGAATCACAATACGGTGATGGTACTTCTAAACAAAGAAAATCAGCAGTGTCCTTTCTATTTCCGTCAATATCAGCATCGGGTTTAAATCAAAACCAGCCTTTTGTGTCAACTGAAAATTGGTCGCTACAGCCCAACAATTGCGGTCACCACAAAAACTTCTTCAAAAGAGCTAAAAAAAAGAAGTTTATAAAGGACAAAGTAAAACCTAAGACTCAAATGGTATATTACGCATATACTGAAAACAGTCCATTTCATAGCTATGGCATGTGCACGGACAACACACTTGAATCCTACCCTAACACGAATATTGATAATGTTTTTAGCAAATCTTACTTGGCGAATGTTATTGAAAGACATTTTGATCCAGAACGTGTAGTAGAAGAATTTTCAGATACAAGTCAGTTTACTTCGCCTGTATGCAGAGATTTTCACAATAGTGTTTGTCCATACGAATCTGACGTATGTTCATGTTGTCACGGTCAGTTTCAAAACGTTGATAAATATATAGGTAAGAATCAACATTTTATCGTTGATCCAATAACTACCCAAGTACGTAATCAATTTGATAGAAATGTTTACTATGACTCGAATCTTTACGATATTGTTCCCGTAAAAGAAAAAAATGTTAAAAGTACAAAGGAAGAGAAACCAGTAAACAAGGAACTTAAGAACCCACTTGATATGCGATACCGACTTGAAAATAGCAGAGCTCGGCCACGTTATCACCCACCGGTACATCATCAGTCAAAACCACCTCTAAAATCCCATCACCATAGAAGGCATGGGTATCGGTTACAGGAAACAAAAGATCATATGCGAAGGAAATCGCCAAAACGTTATAAAGTAAACAAGATAGATAAAAGAACTGGACCTACAGACACTTCCAAAAGTTGTTGCGTAGATTGTAGCGAAATTTATCCAAAGCCACTACATAGAATTGAGAAACCAGAACCGATTCGACCAATATTTCGTCAAAATGCGGCGTGTTTAGCGATTGATGTCGGTACAAAAAATCTTGCTATTACTCGAAGTATTCAAATTGATATAAACTCAACAGAAAACAAAACCGAAGAGACTTTGAATCAAATAAAGAGTATTCTGAAATCCGTTTTACAAGAAGTCAAAACTAATCCTCATGTAAATAATATACCAGAGGTGAAATCAAGAAAAGATGCTATCATACAAAATGGACCGTCTCAGAGTAACATACAGGCTTCCTCTTCTTTAATGCACAGTTTTACTTATAACAACTCATGTAACACTAGTCCTTATGTGACATCTTGTTCTCGTCAGATCCCTTCTCATCTCTGCTATGCAAACGTTCCATGTCAACGCCTTAAGTGTACGCAAAACTTCCCACTTCTTATACATCCTCCCGGACGTCAAATGTGCGGATGTTACTATAAAAAGAGCAATAATACTAATGTATCGATTCAAAAACTAGCAGCTTCTATGGCAACCAACACAGAAATAGTTGACCAGGAAGCACGGAGTAAGGAAACAGATAAGTTAATAAAAGAAATATACAAATCCATTGCACTTACAGTGGACTGTCCTAAAGAAACCTCCAATAGTGAGTATGATGATCTTAAGTCTGTAACGCATGATTCCACAAATAAATCTGATCTCAAAGAGATCAGGAGTACCGTTGTAGCTGTCTCTGGTATACAGAAGAGAGATATACAAGTTGAAGCGTTGATGAATCCCCTCAGTACAACCACTGACAGGAGTAAGTCCAATACTAATTCTGTGGGTACAGGATCTGATGCAAAGGAAATTAATCCTTATGTAGATTATGAGAGCCACTCAATAGATACTGACATAGTTGACGTTGAAGGGTTCCGTAATAGACAGAGGCCAGTAACTTCTACTATCAGTGAACATGAATCTGAAGATTTAAGCACAGATGATGATGACGAGGGATTAAGAGAAACAGTCGAAGATGTTAAGGTATTATTTTATTGTGGTCTGCTTAAAAAAGTACTTTTATCATTATCAATATTTAGGGATTTGTGGGATCTTGTTCGAAAAATATCTGCTGTAATATTTCTTTTATTTGTAGATTAAGACAGAGAAGAAAGGTTTATTTAAAAGAATGCTCGGATCGGTAAAATTATTCAATAAAAAGAAACAAGATACAAAAGATGTTCGTACAAATAAATACGTCGAATACGAAGTAGACGATCAAGAATCTGACAGCGATTCCGATGACTATCAAACGATTTATAGTGAACAAGTTAATAAAACTCGACGCCTTGACAAAGGGAACACTTATAAACCAAGTTACGCAGTCCACAGGACGGTGCAAGGAACTAGACGCAACAGGAGATCACCCTACATGGAACAGGAATATAGAAGGCAGTGGGATGAAAATCTGATATTCAAAGAGAACAGGGGCCGAAGATATTCATCGGAACGGCCATTTTCAGTTCCACAGACACCAGCGTACTGGCGGAATTACGAAGCTAGGAGTGCCATTGTCGATCACGGCCAACCGTACTACCGCGATAATCCTGAACAAAGTGCATACCACAAGGAGGAACAGCGAACGTCTCCCACCAATCTCGCGGGTAACAAATTTATGACTGCCAAATCAAAGATTAACTGGTTAAAGAAACACAAATTGGGAATTGGAAATTGTGGTGAGCAATGGAAGAAATTTATACTTGAAAATTAAGTTTAACATAGAGTAAGAAACTTATGGAATTATCGGCCTAACAGTTTCGTCAGTTCGTGTGTTACTCGTTCCTGCTTTTGTTATGTATAACAATTGTTTATCTTCACTATATCTGCTATATACATGTATATTATATAAACATATACGAAATTAGAAGAATGACTTAATAGTTTTCTTTTGGGAATAGAATATAATTTTTTTATGAAATAATCTCTAAAATATTTCGATGCCCTAAAAACAATAGTTAATAAATAATGAATACATAAATTAGTTACTAATAACTAATGAACAATTTAATTTAATAATTAGTATCGATTTATTGATCTATTGGTAGTAATGATTTATAAGTTAACTTACTCATTTAATCTATTCCTAATGTCTTCGTCGATATTGTGAGAAATTCTACAGTGCTTCTTCGATTGGGAAATAAAATATCAGTACTACACCATGTGTTTATTACGATTCCTTTACAAGTTAAGCTAACATCAATATTAATATTAGGTCCAAATAGAAATAGAGTAAAGTAGTAGAAGTGCTTAATCATTACGAATAACTTAATTAGTCTTCACGTCTGCCTTCTCGGGCGGCGCGTGCAAGTAGTTGAGGTCGTCGATCACGAATCTGTAATTAAATGTTGATATCGAATTCCGAGACTGTATACAGACAGGGGCGGCTCAACCTATAGTACAGGGTGGGCAATGCACACGGGCGCCGCGGCGCCCCCTGAGACGGCTAAGAGCATCGTCTTGGACCATCATGGTCAGGCCTAGGAGGCGCCACGGTTTCATTGCACACATTTGGAATCTGGATTAAATCATATTTTCATAACTTTTTGGTATTGGATAAAGAAATATATAAATATTATAAAAAAAGTATAGCTGTTGCTGTATGCTTATTGCATTATGAATTATTCATAGCCTTCAATCCATTACTGTCAAACTGGTGGCTTGGTAGACTTCACACGGGGCTGAACTATAAACGAACAGTGAACATTCTCACTGCTGCTAATAGTTATTATCTATAGAGGAGTTCCAAGAGATACAACTTGTAAAAGAGCAGCAGCCGCTCCTCGCGTCGGCAAATGGTCCTGTCTGTAGAGGAGCAGTGGCCACTCCTCGAGTGCGCAAACAACCCCGATCTGCATAGGGACAGCGGCCCCTCCTCGGGGGCACAAAAAGCCCTGACCTGTAGAAGACACACTCCTCTAGTGCGTAAGTGCTCCTGACCTGTAGAACAGCAGCGGCAGCGGCGCAGTGCTGAGGTGCCAGAGCGCGTGCGCGTCCCACGCGTCGTAGCGCGGCGGGAAGTCCAGCAGCTCGAGCGCGAGCGTGGCGCCCGACAGCGCGGTGAAGGCCGCCAGCCGCCACACGTAGCGCCGCCCCGCCGCGTACTGCGTCGCCGCCCATCCCAGCCACAGCAGCGATCCCAGCACGCCTGGGCGGCATTGGTTATTATTGTTATATATCGATTTAATGGTCATTGCTACCGATACTCGTTCATAACTGCTTCAAACATGCTTCATATAATAGTTAAGTATAATTTATATTTTTTACATCCATTACTTAGTAATCTACTAATAGTAAGCGGCAATTGAAGCGCGCATAGCCCCGCGGCTTGTGTACCTTAACTTGTAGACGTAACCGAGCTACAAGTTAAGCAACATCGGCGCGATCGGGAGATGGATGTGAGACCGCTAGGGGCTAAACTTCGTGCGCATTTCCGTGCTACGGTCGTCCGGTTTCGGGCACGTCCGCATGTTGCCGGTCCCGGTTGTTACCACTGGATAGCAGTCAGTAAACCTTGTCGGAGGCCTTGTGGGCGGTTTGAAATCATCCCACACCGATTTGCCACTAACCCGTTTCGCCACCAATCCGCCTTGGAGCGGCGTGATGAAGACCTCCAGACCTTCTCCACTTGTGATGAGAGACCCATGCTCAACAGTGGAACATAAAATAGATTGCAGCCAGTGCTAATTGCGACAATATATCGAATAAATATTCCGTGAAAATGAAATACCCAGATACGATAGAGCATAAGTAAGAAAGGAAGGAACTTACCGAAGAACACATTAACCTTCATGTTGAAGTCGTAGTCGATCTGTCCCGTAAACAAGTACTCTGCATGTTCCATGTAGTACCAGATCGAGACTATCAGCACGCCTAGTGTGAATTTCCTTCGCTTGTGGAATATACTGGAAATATTTACCAACACATGAAACTTAAATGAATTACGAGTAAAAGTGAATTTGATGGCAGTGTCTATGGGCCGTAGTGGTTACTTAACATCGAGCCCATAGTATACTTTACCACTTCTATCACCTAAGAAGTCATACATAAACTTTATCTTTAATGTCAAACTTTACTAATTTTTAAATACTACCCAATACATGGAGTCCAAGCTGCAAATAAAATAATATCTATGGTGAGTCGCTAGTCACTTAACTCTAGCAATGACATTACAAGTTGAAGCGAATGATCTTATTTTTACAGAACAGTATTTTTATCTAGTTTCAAATTATTTACCGAACTATAGCAGCCACAAACAGAGCCATGACCATAGACAGAGCGCAGACATAATCCATAAACTCAGTGTAGGCATTATCTCTAGCGTGGAATATGATGGACCACATCCAGGCATTCATACAAATCTAGAAATGAATGAAGATAAATTATTATAATTCTTTCTACACTCATAGCGGCACACAAGCATTCTGAGTTTTAGGTGCCTTGGACAAATATTCAAAAATCCATACACATGATACAAATCTAAATGAATTACTTAAATGTCTGAGTGGATGGAAATCAAACCGGGAATCTTTTGTGTGTCATATTGGATTTTGTTTCCACTGCACAAATAAATGGTTTTACTTTTTTTTGTCAATATGTGCAGCTTTATAAGGCATCTCTGGAAACCGAGGCTTAGAGACAATGTGATTTCTCATACCAATACTCTAAAAATGATGTTAGAACAAATTGTTATATGTATCAACATAAACATTAAAATATAACTATTTGAAAAACTATGCCTTAAAATGGTAAATAATTTACTGATTTAATTAAAGAAAGATACAATACCCGATAGACTTATCATTAATAATAATAAAATACCGCAATAATATAATAAATAATATAATTACCGCAATGAAAACATGCCAGAAAATGACCAGAGGGGTATCGGATATAGGAAATTGCTTTATGATGAGAGCGTGCATGAAGAGGGTGGTGAGCAGGTTCAGCAGTGATGCAAATACTGACGCTGGCTCTTGGATACCCATGATTCTTTTAAAGGGCCACTGTGAAAAGAAAATACATTTCTTAAGTTGTCTAAAAATTTAAACACAATATTTTACCAAATCTAAAAGTTGTATAATCATTTGCCCAATTGAATCTAGGGCAAAGGCAAAACAAAGGTGATAGTAACCTTTGTGGATTACCTCCTTTCGATTACCTCCACCACAAGTATTTATATCTTATAACAGCATTGGTTAAGTGTGCTGCCATGTTCTGGTTTGAATGGTGTGAATTGAATAAGACAGAGACCACTTACCATCAGATGCCTTGTATGCTTATTTGTTACATTTTTTTTTCATCTCTACATAAAAAAAAAGAAATATTTTTTTTTGTTATATATGTATATTAACATATTCTTACTTTTCCATGAAATTTGGGAGTGTCGAAACCACGTTCATGGAAACCGTCCACTGTCTTCCACATGCAGTGGTAGCTGCACTCATCGTAGCAGCTCCACATCATCATGCGGCTCCATTTGTCTTGGAGCTTCATCGCCTTCGGCAGGAATGATACGCCCGCTATATTGAAGTTCAATATAAATCAATAATTTTAAGCTCGTTAAAATAATAAAACAAAAGAATTATTTGCATACAATATTTATTTCCTTTATATGCGAAAAGAGTAAAATTTGTATATTATCTCTTAAATAATAATCTAAATTATTTCCATTTACTGTAATAACTTTCTATTCAATAGTAAATGAAATCACGTATATTATATACCGGTAAGATTATAGTTTTGTAAGTATAAGATGTGCACATAGTTGTGTCTAAGTGTGCATAGAATTACTACCTTAAAACTCAATACTTTCATAAATAAATTTAATAAGTATTGATTTTAAAATATTACCTTTCGTACAGTTCGCAGTAAGGCAGTTTTTAACACAATTCTGGTAATATGGAGACCTGTCGCCATCACTGCACAATACTAAAGGGGTGATTTGAAAACAAATAACAAAGAGCAGTGGAAAGATCATTATTAGTGCATTTTCTTTGTGGAAAATTTATATATAAGCAAAGGTAGCCGGCACCAAGTACTGATAATGGCTGTGTGTTATCGGTTCGGTCGATAACGATTTGACATTGACAAAAGAAGCAAAACAAGACATGAACATTGACTTTTCTCGATCTCGATACAAACGTGAATGATTATATTTTTCATACACTGATTATTAATAGTGTATTTATTGTTTTTATACATATTTAAAAATACAACACCAATTTGTATAAAAATTCAAAAATCTTTGTATTGTTATTTATTTGTAAATAACATAGAAAATGCACCTTGAAGCCATAATCCGTCTGATTGAACTATTATTTTGATAATATTATATAAATCTGTGGGTGAACGTACCAAGGCTGTGAAATCAATTGATTCCAAAAATGCGGTCTGATTCTGTTTTCTAACAAAATGAAAATATACATAAAGTTAGGCCTAAAATAAAAAAAATCCAAGACTGTGAAAATTAGTAATTAAAAAAAAAGTCTAATTTGACGTTCAAAATAACCTTATTTTCATGTTCGAACTAACACTGTATAATTGTTGACATGTAAATATTGTAATATAAAATAGAATGGTTTTCTTAGCGAGGACATTACTTGCAGTTAAAGAAATAAAACAACCCAGGAATTATCTTAAAAGCAAATTTATAGATTCTGTTCGGCTTCACGTAAAAGGGGGTACAGGAGGCACCGGGTTACCCAAATATGGAGGGCTTGGAGGTCAAGGAGGGTGCGTTTATTGTATTGGCAAGGAAAATGCCAACCTCAAGACCATTATGAACAAACATCGGGCCAAAACTATTACTGGTGGACATGGGGAAGATAGCCGAAAAACTAAGATAGTTGGTAATCCTGGCGATGACATAAAACTAGAGGTACCACTAGGCATAACTGTATATAGAGACGACGGAACGCTCCTAGGGACCATAGATAAAGAAGAACAAACAATTATTCTAGCGAGAGGTGGCCCAGGTGGCAATCCTCAAAACAATTTCTTGGGACACTTTGGCCAAATTCATCATGTTAGACTAGATTTGAAACTAATAGCGGATATAGGACTAGTAGGGTTTCCGAATGCAGGCAAGAGTTCTCTTTTGAAAGCTATATCAAAAGCAAAGCCTCGGATAGAGAGCTTTCCATTTACAACAGTAAAGCCAAATAAGGGTATAATCAAGTTTGAGGATTTGAGACAAATTTCTATTGCTGACTTACCTGGATTGATTGAGGGTGCTCACGTTAATATTGGGCTTGGACATAAGTTTTTGAAACATGTTGAAAGGACAAAGATTTTACTATTTATAGCTGATGTAAACGGTTTTCAATTAAGTCCTCAGCATCCATCGAGAACATGTTTAGAAACAGTGTTGCTGCTAAATAAGGAGTTGGAACTGTATGACAAAGAACTTTTGGATAAACCAGCAATACTAGCAATCAATAAAATGGACTTAGAAGGTGCTGATCAAATGTTAAAAAAAATAAAGAGTTCTCTAGCTAACATAGATAATATTATTACATCTTTGTCTGAAGATGTGAGGCCTGAACAACTAATAACATTTCAAGATGTTATTGGAATATCAGCACTCAAAGGGACCGGTGTGATGGAGCTAAAACACCTATTGAGGAAGCAAAAATCAACAATGAAAAGTAGGAGTCACTTCGTCT
>DWKL01002838.1:0-12195 GCA_018249415.1 Phareas burnsi | reverse complement strand
TGGTCATTATGATCATATTAAATATAAATGATTTTTTAATATTTAATATAAGATTAGTTTACAATATTTAAATTTTTAGATATAAATAAGGAGTACTTGTTATTTATTCAATAATTTTACGATTATCATTGGTATTTTAGCAACACTGTGTTAAGTTTCGTTCGGAAATAAACTGCATGGAAACTGTCAAATAAGGTCGATTATGATATTTGTCATTGTCAGAATCACGTTACTTTGTTTGAGGTTATAGTTAGTACGCGTAGTACGGATAAAGTAAATTATTTTAACTATGTCTAAGAAGGTCAAAACTTTAAAATGGGA
Organism: Phareas burnsi; assembly: GCA_018249415.1. Classification (NCBI taxonomy): domain Eukaryota; kingdom Metazoa; phylum Arthropoda; class Insecta; order Lepidoptera; family Hesperiidae; genus Phareas; species Phareas burnsi. The sequence continues at coordinate 11,874 of DWKL01002838.1, read as the reverse complement.
GTCGGTCCCTCTAGATGGGTTTCCAATGACCATGGATCAACTGCAAGGTTTTGTTGGCTTAGAAGAATGTAACGATTATGCTTTGGATAAGGAACCAAAGAAAAATACACGAAAGGTAGGGTATTCGAATATTCCGTCACATAAAGAAAAATTGTTTTCTATGATTCCTGTTTGGCCTATCTATTTTTGATATAAATCATGCATTTTTATTTCGTATTCTAAAATTTTTACATTCCGTAAAATAATACATATAATTTTTTTACAGAAACTGTCTATTTCAGAAATATTTTTAACGAACTTTTGGCAATACGTAGTGATTTTATTTACGATATATTGTTTTTTTCTTAATCATTTCTATAGTTAATACATTTGCGCAATTAAATTCAGTATAGACAAAAAATCGGCTTAATTCCTCACTTTTCGAAGACAAAAGAGTGAGTGAGTGCTGAGTGTTCTATAATAATAATTTTATTAATTATGATTTAAATATTTTCAGAAAATACAGGACAAAAAACGCAAATGCTCAGACAGCTCTCAGTCTCTTGAACCAGTTATTCCAAACAAAAAACAACGACTAAGCAATGGATTCATCGTAGAATCCTGTAATATTGTCACACCATCACTAACAAATGCTTTACAGCAAGAAGTTAATGAAATCAAAAATAAAAACAGGAAAAAGAAAACTAAAAAGTCCAAAAACAAAAGAGAAAAAAACAATTCAACAGTTGGATCAGTATCTGTGGACACAACAGAGGTTTCCACAGATAAGAAATTAAGAAAAAAATTAGGGGAAAATGTGTCCGAAACCATTTCAAATCTAACTGCAGAAGATATGCTTACATGGGCAGAGTTTAAATTGCCCGATGATATATTGAAAGGATTAGCTGAATTAGGTTTCAAGCAACCAACAAAAATTCAACAATTATCATTGCCAGCAGCTATCCATGGTAATAAATATGTTGTACCTATTTATTTATACCTCCAATGGATCAAGTAAAAGAGGGCAATCTATGACATCTAGTACTTATACTCTCTACAAGTTATAAGTGTAACTTATATTAAATGCTTATGATAGAGATATAATATGCCATGTTGGATAAGTTACACTGATTTCTGCCTTTTTTTAGTCTTATATTACTGAGTTTTGGTTTGTAGAGTGACAACCTCATCATTGCTTCTAAGCATGTGGTGTTTTTATGTAATGGAAACAGCAACCAGTGTACAGACTTCCACATATGGTACATGCTGAAGAAATGGCCAAATATTTTAGATTTAACACAAGGGGCACCATCTAGTGTTACAAAAGCTCAAAAATGTTATATTGACGTGCTTAAATTCGTCAATCAAATGACAAATAAATGGCAATGAATTTTAAAAACTATAACTTGTTTAAATTTGTGGACAGTTTCAAAAAAGTGAATGAGTTGGGAAAAAGATCGTGCACTGTAGGGTTAAGTGGTTATATATTTAAGCGAGAACACAATCGTTTTTCATCAATATTATTAGGTAGACATAAGTTTGATGATGTATAATGGTATTGCAGTAATTAAACTATGAGTGTTTTACCTTTAAACTTACATACTTAACTCTGACTGATTTCGGATAGTACTTGATGACCTGTGTTACACAGTGGTAACCATACTGGTCTGAAACGCTGGGGTTCTCGGTTCAATTTCTGACTGGGCAATCATTTAAATATGAAATTTGATTTCTGTTCTGGGTCTGGGTGTTTAGGTACTCATCCTTGAATGTGTCCATATCACAGACAACAAACAATCCCAGTGTGGGGCTATAAGTGTAGAAAGTGTTATTTATCATATTTCAGATCGATTATGGATATTTATGGATGACAGATTACTTATCTTTATTACATAAAAATATATATAATTTTCCAGTCACATTTGCAAGTATTTTTAATTTTCTTCTGTCGATTTGAATCGATTTAGTCTTAGACTTGGACATATGTTAGATATATCTTTTTCACAGGACGGAGAGACATCCTAGGCGCAGCAGAGACGGGAAGTGGCAAAACACTGGCATTTGGTCTCCCAATACTATCTGGCATTATGAAGCTAAAGGAAAAGGCTCAAGCAAAGGGCTTAGATGTGTATGAAATACCCTACAAAAAAACTTCAACTAAGAAAAAAGGGAAACAAGTTGTTAAAGACAAATCTAGAAAAGTTAAAAGTAATGATAAAAAGAAAGGTGTTCAAAAGATAACTAAAGAATCCTCAGAAGATGGTTACAGTTCTGGAGATGAGGCTGATAAAAACAATGTAGATAAAGAAGAATTCATAGAAGAGTATGAAGTTCCTTTAAGAAAAAAAACAGAATCAGTTGATGAAGGAAACGACAGTGATGATGATAATTATACTCATTTATCAGATATGTTGGATTCTGATGATTTGTCTAATTCTAGTAAAAATTCAGAGGTCGAAGGGAGTGACCAATCTGGTGATGAAACTAGTGATGTTGATAAAACAGTTGACCCTAACAGGGGAGATGTTGAAAATGTTGACGATGACAGTGATATTGATCAAGATGATGATAGTGAAGATATTGGTGAAGAATTAGATGGTATAGATGAAGTAGATACTAAAAAGAAAGGTACATTTTAAATGTTTTTTTTTAAACTAATATGATTTTAGTTTCCTAGTATGTTTAGCTATTTTTTGTATTACATGTATCTTTTTTAAAAAGCCATAGAGCCTTTCTTAGTTTGACACTGAGGCACCAATGTCAGCTATTTTTAATTTATTATGGCAGTGTGATGGCTTTAAGAGTGTAGTAAGTAAGAGACATAGAGTGTATGTACCTTTGCCCCAAACGTAGCAAAACTGTGGCTCACCCCAGATATGACTTCAATCCTCCTTGGGGTTGGTTACAGATGTTCATGACTGGCAGTGACCACTACCATCCAGGTGGAGTGCATGTATTGCTGGCTACTTCTATGTTGTACAAATACATCTTACATTTCCCACAAGATCGATCAACATAAAAGAGCATATCTGAGAAAACTGTCATGATTAATCATGACTCTCAGTAATGAGGGCACAGTAATGAAGAAGCTTTAAGTACATAATTTTTTAATTGAATAGAATTTACAATGATTTTTATATATTTATTATATATTACAATAAATGATATATATGTAAATATGCAAGGTATTTTTGTTTCTCATTGTAAACATAGACAAATACTTTTAAAATAAATTAGGTTGGATACTGTATCGAGTCATTAGTTAATTTTCTGTTTTACAATAGGCGTAGGCTGCGTAAAGGTGATAGATGATTTGGAGATACCAGGAAATGTGGTGACTAAAACTGGTAAACCACTGTATGCCCTCATCCTCACTCCGACCAGGGAGCTCGCTATTCAAATCAGCAGGCATCTGATTGCTGTGGCTAAATATACTGGTGAGTCAATATGATATGTCAATTTATTATTTATCATTAAAATTAATTAAGAGACGCGCATAGTCCCGCGGCTTGCGTAGATCGTAACCGATCTACAAAGTTAAGTAACGTCGGGCGCTCGGGAGTTGGAAGGGTGAACGTTACTAGCTAAATTTCATGCGCGCTTCCGTGCTTCGGAAGGTACGTTAAGGTATCGTACCTGTTGTTATCATTGGATAGTCGTTAAACATGTCGGAGGCCTTATGAGGGGTTTGACAACATCCGACACGGGTTGGACACTAACTCGTTTCTCCACCAATCCGCATTGGAGCAACGTGGTGGAGTATTCTCCACTTATGAAGAGAGACCCGTGCCCAGCAATGAGATATAAAAAGGGTTATAGTCATTAAAACACTTTGTACACTCATATCCTCACACTAGTTTACGCACACTATACATTTTAGTTTCGGCTGTGGGTGTTTGTGTACTCGTCATTGTGCGTATCCATGTCATCCACAGGGAATTCTATTGTGCGGTTGAGTAATGATGAAGGAAAACATTTTGTACAGTTCTCTATAATGTTCTTAAAGGTGTATAAAGTAGTTCAATTAGTACTTGGCCTATGTTATGTATAGCCTAAACCGTGTTCATTCTGGGGGGAGACCTGTGCTCAGTTGGGTTCAGTAATGTGACCCGATTCTCCAGGTATAAGGATAGCAACAATCGTGGGTGGTATGGCAGCAGTCAAACAGGAACGGGTGCTCCGAAGCGGCCCCGAAGTGGTGGTGGCCACGCCGGGCCGTCTCTGGGAGTTGGTGACCCAAGGTCAGACGCATCTGCAGCAGCTGGCTAGCGTCAAGTGAGTTTATGGAGCAATCATAAGGTGTAATGTAATATTTTATTTTCATTTAGTTATAAATGTAACATTTGTCTAGTAATCTGTCTATAAGCTATATTTACATAATGGGAAAAAGCAGGAGACCAATGTTCGAAGTTCGAAGAAATTAATGATCACTTGGTTAAATCTCTGTTAATGAAGGAAAACGTCGTGAGGAAATCCACACATTTCAGAGTTCTCCCTAAAGTTCTCGTGGATGTGTAAAGTCTATCAATCGTGCTTGGCCAGCTCGGTGGACTACGGCCTAACGTGTCACATTCCACAGATAGTTCTATCTTTAAATAATAAAAAAAACCATGACCTTAATATTGACGTTTTCTGGTTGTCGGATACCCTTACAAGCGAGGCGACCATCTTCGTCCTCGGGAGTGACGCATATACCTACGACCTCTGATAGGACATCAGTCCTATTTGAAGTTAGATATGGGTGTCCATATTAACTTCAAATAGTACGCGCGACAGAAAGCGCGCGGCGCCCCGCGGTTATCGTAGATCGTAACCGATCAACGAAGTTAAGCAACGTTGGGCGCGGTCGGAAGTTGGATAGGTGATCGCTAGTTGATAAATTTCATGCGCACTTCCATGCTTTGGAGGGCACGTAAAGCCGTCGGTCCCAGTTGTTATCATTGGATAGCAATCGTTGAACATTGTCGGAGGCCTTGTGTGCGGTTTGAAAACATTCGATACTGGTTAGACACTAACCCCTATCTCCAAACCAAAGTGGAATATGCTCTAGGCCTTCTCCAATTATGGAAAGAGACCCGTGCCCACCAGTGGGATATAAAAAGGGTTGCAGTCATGGGTGCCTATGGGCCACAGTGACTTAACATCAGTTGTCCTGCACGTGTTGGATACTCTGTAAACATAAAATAATTAACGTGTCAAAGCTCTTCATCACAGGTTCCTGGCGATCGATGAGACCGACCGAATGGTGGAGCGAGGTCACTTCGAGGAGCTGACTCCATTGCTCGAGAGGCTCAATGCTGATGCTACACATCGTTCTACCAGACAGAACTTCGTTTTCTCTGCCACACTCACGTTGGTGCATGATCTACCGTCGCATATGAAGGGAAAGAAGGTAATATCTAATGTCTATCTAGATGACCCGCGTGACGCAGCGGCCATGTCGGCCTGACTTGCGGAGAGATCTGGAACCGATTATCGGTCAGGCAGACATCTAAATGATACATTTTTATTTCTGTTCTGAAACTGGGTGTTTGTGTACTTGTCTCTGTATGTGTCTGTGGCACCCACTACACAGGGAATCCTAGTGCGGGACTATGAGTGTAGAAAGCGTTATCATATAGAATAAATGTCTAATGTGATCAGCATTCATCGGACTTTTGAGGTCCACTTATTACTTAGGCGTCCCTAATGGGGACTACTCCAACCAGTTCTGTGCCTTTTAAATCCAATGGTTTCCTGCTCTCTTCATAGTCATCAATCCATCCGAATGTAATCGACTTATGCACCTTTTGCCTAGACAACCATTTTCAATATTCACATATTAATTTATAAATATAATGATTGAATAGGTGGTAGGACTATAGTTCGACCGGGGAGGTAACACCGCCACCCTTACAATCCGCCGTGAAGCAACTTTTGTGTTTCGGGTGGCGAGGGGCGGTTATTAGGCACACATACAAGCGCGACAAACATCTTAGTGCTCAGGCATAGTAACGCATCTGCGTACGACTTCAGACATAACTGCAGTCCTGTTTGATGTCAGACGTGGTTGTCCGTGGGCTGCAGTGACCAGTTAACATCGAGTGGTCGGCGCGCTCGTTTACTCCTCTTCTCACATTAAAAAAAAACTTTTTTAAATTGCCAGGTAACGAAACGAGGGAAGATCATAAATAGAAAGATACAGAAGATGACACCGCAGCAGAAGGTCAAGAGACTAATCGATTTGGTGGGGATGACCGAGCCCAAAGTGGTTGACATCACTACACAAAACTTAGGTAAAGATTATTTTGTGTAAGCATCGGGCTGTTATCATTGGATAACATTCTTTAAATCTTGTTGGATACCTGTCGCCTTCTTGCCTTCCTCTTCTTCTTCTTATTGGGCTGTGTGAAGACATCTGACACGGGTTGACCGCTAAACCTTATCTCCATCAACACAATCAATAATTTATGTTCCCAGGCACGGCAGAAACTCTGACAGAGTGCAGAATAGTGTGTTCGTTGGATCATAAGGATGCTTACCTGTATTATGTGCTGAAGATGCATCCTGGAAGGACCATTGTGTTCTGTAATTCTATAGGCAGTGTTAGAAGGTATTTAAGAGTAGCTTTTAGAAGTTTGCAAATTCTTTCAAAATCAGTCATCGGGTCATGTGATATTAGGTAGTCCCAGTATTGCTGGTGAAGACTAAATTGGATGCCTATAATAAGCATTTCTGCTCTGTTGTCACTTTCGAACTAGAATATGGCGACATATACCGCTGTCACCATCAACCCATTAATGTCCCACTGCTAGGCACGGGTCTCCTCACAGAATAAGAAGGATTAGGCCATTGTTTACCACGCTGGCCAAGTGCGGATTGGTAGACTTCACACACCTTCAAGAACCTTACAGAAAACTCAGGCATTTAGGTTTCCTCACAAGGTTTTCCATCACTGTCACACAAGGGATAATTAATTTCTAATACTTACATAACTTCAAAAAAGATTCGTGCAGGATTCGAACCCCGAACTCCCAGTATGAGGCTGCTTGTGACTGCTGTAATGACGCAGAATTTTCTTATTTTTGAGTATTCGGTGATAGGACTACAGTTCGATCATCGCCGCTCACATAAATTATCACCACACACATTTTTGTGTTGGTGTGTTTGTCGGGTACTATTACAAGGGAATCGATCTTAGTCCTACAGAGCACTGCGTCTACGTACGATCTCATATAGAATTTCAGTCTTGTTTGAAATCACACGTGGGTGTCTATGGGCTGCAGTGACCACTTCACATCAGACGGCCTGGATTATTCTTACTACTCTACACTATATGCTCCTTTGCTACTCTTCAAACATAAAAAAAACTATTTCAGTGACTAAACATCATTTAAATAACTAACCTTACCAAACCTAACATTTAACCTATAAAATCCAAGTCAGTGAAAGGTGAAAGCAAGTCGGACCATTCTACTGAAAGGAAAAGATATTTAAAGCTGTAAACTATTACCGTTCCTCAGTAATTTTTAATATATTTTAAGTAAACATAAAATAAAGTGAAAATACTTACTTTTCAGATTAGCACAACTTCTCACAATACTCAAGTGCCGCCCTCTGCCTCTACACGCGAGCATGCCTCAAAGGCAAAGATTGAAGAATCTTGAAAGGTAAATAATTATCAAAATGTATTGCTTCAGTTACGAATCATTATCCATTACTGCCCATTTTTGTCCCAATACGGGGCATGGGTCTCCTTTTATATATAGTAAGATTATGCCTTAATCCACCTATGACGGTGAAGGAAAAGATCGTGAAGAAATTTCCATAAAGTTCGACTGGCTTCGTGTAAGGTTTGTAAAGACTGGGAATTCTCTATAAAGTTCACAAAGGTGTGTGAAGTCTAACAAACCACACTTGGTCAGCGTGGTGAACCGTAATCTAAATGTTTTCAACCTGACGGGAGACCTGTGTCCAGCAGTGGGACAGCAAAGGGTTGTGGAAGTGTCATAAGTTCCGATCTCATATATTATATTTTTTTGTTATATAGATAAACAATATTAACCCTTGCCGTAAGGAGTTATCGCCTAGTGGTTAAGATTACGGCGTCCCACGCTAGGAGCCCAGGGCTTTAATCCCGCACATACCTGTCTATATCAAAGATATGTGTGTATTAGAAATTTATTATCACTTGCTTTAACGATAAAAGAAAACATCGTGAGGAAACCTGCATGCCTGAAAGTTCTCTATCTAATTCTTGAAGGTGTGTGAATTTTATCAATCCACTCTTGGCTAGCGTGGTGGACGGTGGCCTAACCCTCATTCTGTGAAGGAACCCGTGCCCGGTAGTGTGGCGGTAATGGGTCGATGATGATAATGATGATAAAATCAATTGTAACAGTACGCTTTGCACAGTCGTAGCCCCACTGGGGTTCCGTGTGTCGTGATACTTATACACATACAACTATACATACACGTACACACGTACCCAGATATACAAGCGGAGAACACAAGTACCCGGATCCAGAATAGAAATCTAAATTCATAAATTAGATGTCTGCTCGTCCGGGAATCGAACCCGGAGTCCTCTACGTGTCAGATCGGTATGATAATCACTACATCACAGGTCATTATGAATGTTTTTGTCTTGCTCACTGTGTAATTCTTTTCTAGGTTTAGAGACGATCCCAACGGTGTTCTAGTGGCCACTGATGTCGCCGCGCGTGGTCTAGACATTCCCAATGTGGATCACGTGATACATTATCAAGTGCCGAAGACTGCTGAGGTATGAAATTCCCTTTTTCATGGGCTCTCACATTCGTCGGCTAGGTGGGCTGAGTCGGCTAGGGCCGGTGATCTCTCCTTTCTTTGGTTAAGGGCAGGGGTGAGTGATCTTACCTATGACGATTACCTCTGAACAGCGGTAAGTGACTTCATCTCATTGGGCTATCTTAGTTCAGGGGCAGGTGACTTCACTTCTGTTGAGTACCTAAGGGCAGGGGTGAGTGACCTCAACTTTTTTTATTGTTCAAATAAAAATTAACATCAAGGTCAGTTCAGTTGTTTTTAAGATTAGGCCACACATATTGGGGACAGAGAAAATTGATACTACGTAAGAGTTTCTTTAGGTTTTTTTTATTATGCCCATGATTCTCAGTGTTATTTACCAATATATATACAATATAAATTGATAGTCCGCATCGACTTCGTGTGCTTCACATTGGGGACGTCTGAATCTTCCGCTGTGCAGCGATTTGATACAGGCAGAACTTCAAGCCCCGGGTACATGTCAGAATGTCAAAAATGTCTCCTACATATCGACACAACTAGCATGTAAGACCAATCGTGTTTTATAAAGGAAATTAAATGTTCCCCATAACTGTACCTGAAAGACCATGATGGTGCGACCAGGTAGAGTTGGGGGGGAGTATCTTTAGTTTAAGTGATTCCAGTACAACATTAATGATCTTTTCTTTTGTACCATTAGAACTATGTGCATCGTAGCGGGCGGACGGCGCGGGCTAACAAGGAGGGGCTAACTATCCTCATGATGGATTCCTCTGAGGCCTACCTTTACGCCAAGCTCTGTAGAACGCTCAATAAAAGTAAGTACATTGTAATTAACTAACAAAGATATATTTCAGTGTTTCAATATGAAAGTTATGCTTTTAAATTATGTCTTAAAAATTATGGATCCGTACGAGTTTCTTCCCATAACTGGAGGATATCTGGAGCATACTCCACCATGCTGCTCTAATGCGGATTGGTGGAGGGAGATATCGAACGGAGGCCAATTTCTTTTTTTATGTGAGAAGAGTAGCAAACGAGCCTGCAAGCCACCTGATTTAAAGTGGTCACTGTAGCCCATTGGTTACATTCAACGTCAAGGACTAAAGTCATATCTATGGTTGTACATAGATGTGTTACTACTCCTGTGAACTAAGGTGGTCACCTCATTGTAAGAACCCGACAACAGCACCTCTTCAACTGAAACACAAGAATTGATTCACGGCTGATTGTGATTGCGGCGGTGTCACCTCCCCGACCGAACTAATTCTACCACATATTAATTAATTGCTTATTAATATTTCTAACCAGGTACAGAGCTCCCGACCTTCCCAGTGCCCCACTCCAGCATCACGACCCTCAGGGAGCTGGTGACAACAGCCCGGGCGGTAGACGCCCTCATGCTGAAGCGGAAGAGGACTGCACAAGCTGTCGGCTGGAGGGAGAAAGCTGCCAAGGAGATGGACATCATCATCGATGACGATGACGTGTATCCTTTAAAAGACGATAAAAGAATTTAAGGACCTAACTTAAGCCTATATGACTCGTCTCCGGAGCTACCATCACAAAACACCTGCCTACTTATAATAGCAGTGGTAAATGCTACTGTTATGGTTTCAAGGGCGCGGTAAGGAGGAGACATTTAGGGCTTCCAATTTAGTCAATAAAACTTGTACTACAAGCTACAAAAAATTGGGGCCGATTTTTGCATATTTATATTTTTATATGAGTATGCATGTGCGTATGCTTGTACGTACCTGGGTGCGTGCATGCGTGCTTGCGTGCGTGTGTGTATTATAAACTGTAGCATAAAGAGTATTTATATTGTATTGTACCTTAACTTCGCCACAGACCAATGACAGAAATAGATCCGTCCATAGACAAAGCAGTAAACGCTAAGAAGAAGCAGTTGGATCTATTGTTATCGCGACCCTTGTTCCCCAGAGGATTCTCCTTCAAATATCCCACGTTGAATAATAACACCAGCTTTAGTGTTAAGGAAAATGCTTTGCAAGTAAGTTGATTTTTTAATGACTATCATCATCATCATCATTAACCCTTTACTATCCCACTTCTGGGTATAGATCTCATGTCAAACCCAGATGGAGGGTTAAGCCATAGCCCACCACGCTGCCCAAGTGTAGATTGGTAGAGTTCACACACCTTGGACAACTTTAAAGACAATTCTCACGGCTCCTCGTGATGTTTTCCTTCACCTTTAAACCAAGTGATAATTAATTTTTAATACTCACATAACTTCGAAATATCAGAGATGTATGTGGGATTCGAGTCCCACACTTCCAGGGTGGGAGGGCGGAATCTAACCTAGTGGTTAGATAGTGATAGCCTACTGGCTCGATGGTCTAATCTCTAATGAGATTTGAGTTTGGGATGGACATCAGACTAGTCCAGGGCAGGTACTAGACTAGACCCAGGGTGGGCACCAGACTAGTACGGGGTAGGTACTAGAATAGTCCGTGGTGGGTTCCTGTTCCTGAGTGGCCACTAGAATAATCAGAGGTAATTAACATACTAATCCGGGGTGAACACCAGACTAGATCGAGGCGAGCACCAAACTAATCGGCGGGGATTAGACTAATCCGGTACAGGTACAAAATTTGTTTGTGGTATCAAACTAGTCTAAAGAGATTTTTTTTTTAAATTATGCCCATGCTTCTCGTTATTTAATAATATATATACAGTATAAACAATTGGTAGTCCGCATCGACTTTGTGTGTTTCACAATGGGGCCGTCTGAATGTTCCGCTGTACCGCGCTTTGTCTAGGACTAGTCTGAGATTGGTATCAGACTAGTCAGCGGTGGGCACTAGATTTCGTAATTATTATTAATTTTTCGTTTTGTTCCTTTGATGGCTCGAACATTCGAGCGCCGACCGGGCGTACTTGGCAGGTCAATGTATGTCTATCATTTTTTCAGGTAATGAAGAAGGCTATAGAAACAGGAGAATTGAAGAAAGAAAAGCGAAAAGGAAAAAACGAGCCGCTGTTAAAATTAGAGAAAAGTTTAAAAAAATAAATATATATTTTTTTATAATTACTATAATGTTGATATTCATTATTTACCCTCAAGCTCTTAAAAATAAACGTTCATATAATAATAATGTTGAC
>DWKL01002837.1:0-12196 GCA_018249415.1 Phareas burnsi | reverse complement strand
GACAGTTATTTTACCGGTTCTAATTTGTAACTATATCTCGTTGATATCTCTCTTTATTTTCAATTTGGGATGTTTGTTTGTTTACGATTCTTTTTATTTTTCTATTTTTGTAAGGTTTGTAATTTTTCGTATTAAATCATTGTGGAATCTGGAGTCCCTAGCTATAGCTATTACTCGTGTGATGGGCCCTCAATTAAATTTGTCAACTAATACGAAATAAATTATGTCCAAATTATAAATAAAAAGTATAACTTAAAAGCTAATGTAAACTTTAATCAGTTTCTCGTGTGGCGTCAGTTTAATTGCATTGGATTTTTATGTTATAGAAAATCTGAAGAATGCACTAGAAGTATATTAAAATTTAATTATTCTTCTTTCCCCCCGATCTCCTCAAATTCTTGTTCAGCTGGAAATCTCTTGATGTCATATTCCGAGTAATAGTCCAAGGTTACTTGGACACACGACACGTCACTATCTCTGAATATCGTTGCTGGAGCCGTTCTATATCAATTACCCTATTCGATATAAAGAAACTTCTAACAAAAGTACTTACTAGTACAAATAGGACAGCATTGACCAGGCGGCTGTATTGTAGGCACAGCGCAGTTCACGGGCGGGCAACGCACCGGATCGCATCGCAACACGCCGTGCACGCAGCCGCACATGTGGCACGACTGTAAAAGAATAAAAGGTAATAGATAAAAAGAAAGAAATAGAAAGTTTGGAAAAATATCTTAATTGTAGTAGAATCAGCCAACGAGCAATGCATCGAGTGAGTCCACTTGATGTTTGTGGTCAGTGCTGCCCATGAACATGTTATCGAGGAAAAAGTATGAGAAAAGAGAAATGGCAATGCAGTACATGGACAACTGTTACCAAATCTAAATAGAAGAAACGGTCCACCTGACGCTGATCACATATACGTTGGTCTGCCTGAGGAGTAATATTGAAGGATTCGAAAAATAATTCTGCCTTAGAACACCCTTTACACCAGAACACAGCAGCAGCATAAAGCAGAAATAGGTTTCAGTGGTGAACTCATGAGAAAATGTCTAATGCTCGTATTTATATAGAAGTAAAAGTGAGTACTTAAGTAAAAGTCACTACTTAATCAGCCATTTCTATTTTATAGTTCAGTAATTGCTTGAAGTTAGCGCTGTCAAAAGATAAAATCTCCACCCCAGTGATGACTTTATCAAGAAAGTACAAAGCAACAAGTAATTACTTCATTATAAATACGGGCATAAGAGTTATACCACTTAAGTGTAAGGTCAGCCAAACACTCACATTTGGGATGGATGTAGCAAATGAGGGTACAGGCGCATATCTCGTGAGACTTTATCAGACGGTTAGAAATTCGTCAGATACTCTTAACTAACACTGTCTTAAAAGTACCCTCTATTCCTATATCAAATGGTATAAATAAACAAAAAATCTAAATTTACCTCCGTAGCCATCCATTGCGCGCCGTCTTCGTAAGATCTTCCCGCGTAGTAGCAAGATCCGGAGTTGGACAGCGAATTGTCGGGCGGTGGCGCGTTTGCAGGCGCCGGAGGGTAGTTCGCACTGAGCTCGTTTTCGCTCGTCCACTGATCGGACGGCAAGCAAGACGGTGGCACGCTTATCTGTGGAACAATAACAATTTATAACGATATTACAAACAGTGGTAATAGCTTCTTTTTTTGAATAGAAGTAACAAATGATCAGGTCCATGATGGTATATGGTCCCGCCCTTAGACATCCCCAAATAGATCCCCCAATAGATAGATAGATTGCAACGCATGTGTAGCCTCCTCGGGAGAACTAAGTTGGAACGCCTTGCCTCGTCATTTACCATCCCATCCAAACCAGAACACAGCAGTGTATAACACTGCATTTGGCTATGATACGTTCCTTAGCAGATTCTTGAGCTTTTAGTGGAAAGTGGGTCTCAATTTTTTTTTCAATGTTTTTCACAATCATCCTTAAGAAATCCCTTTAATAAAAACTGGTCTTGAACTGTAGCAATTAATTGTCTGTTAAACTCACCTCATCCTGTCTTTCTTTGAAGCATGCAAATAAATGTTTGAAATATATATACAAGAGTCATCTCAATAAATGTTCATTAAAAGGTAACTTATACTTGAAAGTTGTCCAATGAAAGTTAGAAGTCGACATCACTGAAAGTTGTTGGAATACCTGTGGTAACCGCGTGCGCAGGAACTCAGTGTCGTTATCAGCGGTGCGCAGGTTGAGGTAGGCGGCGCCAGCGTGGAGCGCCGCCAGCTCGACTGGCGTGGGTTCCAGCACGCAGCCCTCGATACCAGGGAGCGCGCGCGACCCGCCACCGCCGCCCGTATGACTCTCCAGCCACGCCGACCACACTCCCGTGTAGCCGTTTAGTATTACCTAGAAGAAATATACTCGTTTATATAAATAACTATTTACTTTTACTACATAGTACATAACAATATTTAAAGTAATATCTCTTATATTATTTTCGTGTAACCTGTCTGACACTCGGAAGATTTCGGGTTCGATTCCCGGCCAGACAGACATCTAAATTATGAATTATGAAGCTAAACATTTACCTCATAATTCAATCCACAAAGAGCATCAACTGAGAGCCAAGCTAAGCCAGCGACTGGAGTGGCAGTGGCAGGCATCCGCGCATCGGTACGCTTCAGTAAGGCTGGACCAGCGCCAGCGGCATCGGGCAGAGACCGCGACATGAGCCTACCGCGGAGGATGGGTGGCCCTGAAAACAACAATACGTACATTTACTACATCAACATGTAATAATATGATACGGACATTTACGAAAGTGCCCAAAATTAGCTAAAATTATTCAAAAGATTATATGGCAACTCTATTCGCATTCATAAAATCGAATCATATTTTAAGAGTAAAAAGAAGAGAATACAAGAAGACAGTTCCGAAACACTAATGTAGGGAACAAAGGAGAAATTATTACATTTTATAACAAGGAAAAAAGTAACACTTAAAAAATATATTTAAAATGAATAATTTATAAATTTATCCTCAATCCGTTATTGTCTTATTGTTGTGAATATCTCCGAAAACTATCGTCCACCACTCTGACCAAGTGCAGATTGGTAGATTTCGAAAACCTTGGAGAACTTGATGGGCAACCACCCTTCGCCGTTCAAAGCAGATGGTAATTAAATCTTAATACACACATAAATAAAAAGTGCGTGCCCGGGATTTAAACCCCGGCCATCAGCATGAAAGGACGCTACCTTACCACCAAGCTATCACTGCTTTAAAGCATTTTTGAGGTTGGTTTAAAGAGGGTGACGACATTAAACAATGTTTTCTTACCAGTGTCTGCCCCTATATGAACAGCAAGCTGGTCTTCGTAAAGTGGAGGGAATATACGTGCGCTAGGTCTCGCCAATACCCCCATTCGGGTGTCTAATATCTCCACCTGAGAATGTCGTTTTCCTTGCTCTTCCACCAACGTTATTTTCGGATCTGTTATACCTAAATTGTCGACCTGGAAATATTACAAACGAACTTTGTAAATCTAGTTTCTGTAAGTTTGATGAGAAGGATTGACGTTAATAATGAAAGAAAAGAACTTTGTAAATCTAGTTTCTATAAGTTTGATGAGAAGCATGATGTTAATAATGAAAGAAAAACCCAAATTCAATAGTAACAATCGTTATAACTAACTAACTACTATAACAATTATCAAGGAGTATGATAGGGAATCTGCAAATCTATCGTCGAGACTTTCCCTACGTTTTCTCGAAATCCTTTCGAAATTACCTCGAAAAGTCTACAATTGTTTCATAACATCCGAAAAAGACTACATATTGAAAACTTTGTTTTTTTTTTGAAGTTTTTACTCTACAAAAAGGCATAAGAAACCTAATTTTAAATCTGTATATACCGGTGAATGCTTTATTCTCAGAAATGTCCACAGGTAGCAGAGATTTATAGGTGGTAGAAGAAGACAATTCGCCCCGAGAAATACCACTACCGCCCTCATAATTCACCTTGTAGCATTTCTTATGTTTCAGTTGGAGAGGAGCGGTTTTCACATTTACAGCGAGGCGACCATCTTAGCCCTCAGGGCCTTCTTTAGATAGGACTGCAGTCTTATTGGCAGCAGTGACCACTTAACATCAGGTGGCTTGCTCGCTTGCTTACTCTTGGAACATAAAATGACTACTTAGGAATAATTCAACGCAGAACACTACTGTATGTGCCACCCATCTAACTCTTCGCTAAGTTTGGTTTTATATGGAAAACAACGAACCTGAATATCATAAACAAGTGACCCATCCTTGTCAATGTATAGCAACGCCAGTCCTTCTGGAGCTGGGGACGCTGGGGCTCTCTCCGCCATTAAGGGTGCATGGAAAACTTCGCAAGCCGCTCTTTGTCTGACAACTCCTGATATGCGTCGTTCTAAGGCCCCAACAGCTTCCACTGAAAGGAGTAATCTTCCACGAGATAGCGAACGTAGCTCTGCAGCTGATACCGGCGTAGAAACTTCTAGAACGTTGAGTTCGTATCCAGGTTTGGATATCTTTTGGACCTACAATCATAAAACGTCTTATACAACTTCATGCAACACTAGTAAAGGATTTTTTAGCAGGTTGACCAGGGTTGAGCGTAGGACAGCAGATTTTAGGGGGGGCGAATTTGGGGATCGAATTTTTTTTTAGCGAAACACCCAAAACTTACTATAATTACAAATATATACCGAAAAACTAATTCTTGTGGAAATTCAATCAAATTGTTGGATCGTCAAAATGTTCTAGTAACTGACTATTGTAGGTAGAAGGGCGGCAAAAATTTAACAACTTCTACTTGGAATTACAGTGATCAATTTAAAGGGAAACATTTCTATTGCCATGTTAATAAAATGTACGGTATCTGTCGTGATTTTTTAACGATTAAGCATGACTATTAGGGTATTTAACGTAGTTTCATTAGTCATAATTAGGTCAGTTAATTGTATACATATGTGATTTTCCGTCAAAATGACGCCCAGTGCTTTAAATATCTCAGATTGGCTATAACGTTTTAACACTTTCTACAGTCCGAACCTCACACTAGTGTTCTCCTTATCGTGAGGACCACGAGTGCACAAACATTTAGAACAGATATCTAAATCTATCATTTCGATGTCTGCCTGACGGGAAATCCAGCCCGGGACCCTTTGCTCATTGCATCTAACTTGTCTAGATTTCACGTACGCGTTAACCATGATCTATTATGTCTTTACCAAAATAACTAGGGATTTTCGCTGTTAAAATTAGCCTGTATTAATCCCTATAAAAGTATATCGAGAACCATGCCCAGCTGTGGGCTATAAAATCGCAGCCAAAAGTGTACATTTACACATACGTAGTATATGATGTTTTGCTGTAGCGGCGCTTGGCACTTGGCATAGCGGTCATCATTCGG
The DNA here is from genome assembly GCA_018249415.1 of Phareas burnsi. NCBI lineage: Eukaryota > Metazoa > Arthropoda > Insecta > Lepidoptera > Hesperiidae > Phareas > Phareas burnsi. The sequence continues at coordinate 6,775 of DWKL01002837.1, read as the reverse complement.
GTCTGACACGTGCTGATAAAAGGGTTCCGGGTTCGATCCCGAGCCTAACAACGAATGATCATCCTAAATGATGAATAGTCTAAATCTAAATGTTTCTGTACTCATCTTTGTGTGTCCATAGTATCTACATCAGAGGCAATCCTAGTATGTGATTACGAATGTGCATTACTTCTTTATGATGTAATTCCTGTCAAAAGTTGATTTTATATATTAGTTTATTTACCTCATCAATAATAGTTTGGTTCCGTTCAGGCAGCGTCAGTAGCACCCTGACTGACTGGTCTCTAGAAGCTGGCATGAACACTCCATTGTACACAATCGCCAAGTGCAAGCTCGGGGCTGCCCCAGCTGCTCCCGTGACCACAGCGGTCCCTCCCCACCAGCCTTCTTCTTGGCCTGGCATCCGATAGTCGTCGCATGGGCCATTGCTGATCGTACTTGGTGCGTGTTCAGGTTCCAATAAGGACGTGAACATTTCTGAAGATAGTGCTGGGTATCTGGAATTAAGCTAATTGATATTATCCTCAACCCATTACTGTCCCTCTGCTAGGTAGGGGTCTCCTCACAGAATGAGAAGGGTCACGCCTTAGTGGCCTGACCAAGCCAAATGCAGATTGATAGACTTCACACACCTTCAATACTTTTCCAGAAAACTCTCAGATGTGTAGGTTTCGTCACGATGTTTTGCTACACCGGTAACGTGTTTTTTTTACGTTTGTTAACAGCAATTGTATGTCTAGTTTAATATATAATCAAACAAATCATCATTCTAATTATTTTCATTATTTATATTGCACCACGCTATAAAGGTTACTCTTTATTCATTTTTATAAAAAAATCTTTTAAAACATGCTATAAATCCCGGAAATTACATTTGAGACCAAGATCAAAACGTCTACAATTAATAACCTACGCCATTTGAAGGTAAAGTTAAAAATAATTCACCCTTGTATATAAATTATATTTGCATATATATACATACATAATATTAAAGGCGGTAGAAATGTAGTTCGTCCGGGGAAACACCACCACCACCCTCGTAATCCATCGTGAAACAGTTTTTGTTTCGATTGGAGAGGTGGGGCGGGCACACTTACAGCGAGGTGACCATCATAGTCAGGAGTAGTGCGTACGATCGCTGATAGAACTTTAATTTTGTTTAAGATTAGATGTAGGTGTCCATGGGCTGCAGTGACCACTTAACATCAGGTGGCCTGCACGCTCGTTTGCTGTTCTTCAAATATAAATAAAAATAAAAAATATATATTATTGGAATACAAATGAAATACGTAGAGACGCGACGATAGAATGACAATTAAGAAAATAGATCTCGTATTTCAGATAATATGGACAATACATTAGTATGTAATTGATACGCATAAACGCACGACCTAATCTCGCATGTAAATAAAAATTATTTTTAGCAACATTAACTACAAATATTCCATACCGAGTGGCCTGCTTATTTCAAATATCAAGATTAGATATTCCATAATCACTTTTTTCTAGTAATGCTTATGATATTGAAATATTTCCATTATTACCGTGAAATTGTACAAATAGTAATAGAGCAGTGATAAGATTCCAGCCTCTCACGCTGGAAGTACGGGATTCAAATCCCGCACCTGTGATTTTTCGCGCGTATTAGAAATTAATTATCACTTGCTTTACGGTGAAGGTAAACGTCATGCAGACACATCTGAGAGTTCTCCGTAAAGTTTCGAAGATGCGTGCAGTCTTCCAATCTACGCTTGGTCAACGTAGTAGACGGTGACCTAACGTCTCGTCTTGGGAAGAGACCCGTGCCCAATAATGGGACAGTAATGGGATGATGATGACAGCGATGATGTATAAGTAATGGACATTTATTTCGGTCATTACGTTACGCTAGTTGTATCTAGATTTTATCATAAAATCGAGCTAGTAGGTTTCCGTTATTAATCATACGGTTAATTTGATACGAACAATAAGACTTCTCGTACAGCGAATATCCTTGGTACAATGTCTCAAGGGTAAAGTCTATTGCATAGCGATACCTACGTGTGTCATACATTCTGTAAGGTAATATTGTTAAGACATTCCGGAAAGCAAAGGAAACACAAGATAACAATAAACAACTTAGTAACAAATTGTCTATAAGAATACTATCATTACTCAAACCCCACGAAATATAATCCCATAATATTGACCGCAGACGACTTTGCTTTAAAGCAGCATGTTTTTAAACTGGAGGGTATTCACCACCTTGAGAACTATATAGGTGGTAGAAGTATAGTTCGTCCGAGGAGGAAGTTTTTTATGTAATAAGAGTGGTAAACGACCGTGCAGGTCATCTGTTGTTAAGTGGTCACTAGAGCCCATAAGCCCCCATAACGAACCTTAAACAGGACTGACGCCCTATCTGAGGTTATACGTAGATACGTTACAAATCCTAAGAACTAGGTTGTTTGCCTCACTGTGTACCCAGTAAACGCACTTCTACAACCAAAATACAAGTACTACTTCACGGCGGATTATGAGGACGGCGGAGGTCCTCCCCGAACCAACTATAACTCTACCATTTGTTAAAAGGCTAATAAGTCCATCTTAGTCCTCAAGAGTAATAACCCATTTACATACAACCTTTGATAAAACTAATCATTGGGTGTCCATGGGCTGCAGCGACCACTTAACATCAGGTAGCCTCCACGATTGTTTGTTGTTCTTCTCACATGAAAAAAAACTGTCCGCGTATATAGATACCGCCTTGAAATTCGAATTTCCCGATGCCAACAAGTTCTTTCTACAGAGCCCTAATATCAGACCCATGTTATGTCATGTCCAAACCGCTTAGCATAATCATGTGACAAATATAAAACTATTATCCCAATGGACATTATTTCTCTGAACATATCACGTACGCTCGCAAATTTCTTTTAATATGATTCCCTTAAAATAATATTAAATTAACAGTAAGCATCGTAATCGACAACGATAACAAAAATACATTTCTTAACTTCATATATTTTTCTACACCTCAGGAAATCTACCGAGATGACGTTTTGTATGCTCTCCATTACATCATAATACAAATAGTTTGCATCACACCTGTTTATTCGTCCGCTCAGCGCACTGTCCATGGAGTTGTTTCGCTCGTCACCCCAGATCAAAGCCACATAAAGAGATCCTTCTCTGAGCAACCGTTTGTATTCCCGGGGCACTCGACGCCAGACACCACACAACTGTAAATAAAGCACGCCATTCAAAGGTCGTTCAAATATTACAATGAATAAAATCGGCGTAACTGCAAAATCCGCAAATACTAAAAACACAAAAGAATCTTTAATCTTGATGGCGATCTAAAAGGTTTTCGCTGAAATGAACGCCAGTGTATTTTATCTTTTATGATCTAAATAAAACTTACTCAGTTTATGTACCTTGTCAGTTTTTTCCTCATATGTTGCGTGAATTCCCGGAGCGCGCTTGAGAGGATGTTCTAGAAGCATGCGCCCCCCTCGGTCGAGGAAAGCGAGTGCTCGGGGCTGAACCACCATCGAGGGACCGAGAAGTACGGACCAGTAGAGATGACGCCTCCGGAAAGTAAACCGGGCTGTTGCAACCCCGCCTGCCACCGGGACCCCTGTCATGTCATCACGCCGAATACAAAGCGGTGACCGACCCGTGAGAAGTGCACCGAAATCTGAGGAACAAAGAATAAATATCACAAATTCACATAAGTTTTGGAAAGGGCGGAAGTTCGGAAATGATTTACGTATTTGGTTATATTTCAAATATTTTCGTTGTAAATTAAATTTCGATCGACATCAATATTGATTGAAACAATATTGAATGAGGAAGATTGATAGCCCAGCGGTAAGATTCCGGCCTCTCACTCTGGAAGGTCGGGGTTTAAAACCCGCACGCGCCTCTGCTTTTTGAACGTTACATGCATTTTAGACACTAATTATCTCTCTTTCACGATAAAGAAAAATATCGGGAGGAAACTATACATGCCTGGAAGTCCTCTTAAAAGTTTTGAAACACGTATGAAGTCTACCAATCCGCAATTGGCCAATGTGGTAGACTATGACCTACCTCTTCTTATTCTGAGACGAGCCCTGCCCAACATTGGGACAGTAATCGGTTGATGATGATGTATGTTGATTACATAAATATGTTTACAATTTAAATGTGACTAAAATTTAATTTTGTTGAACCTCACAGTAAGTCAAATTAAAAAAAAAAAGATTTCATAATGAATTAAGTAAATCAATGTTACACTTTCGTATCAAATTACAGGACTACAAAGTTTTAAATTACTATTGCAATTAACGTTGGAATATTAAGTGATAAATACTCACGCTTCATACTTAGTTCCTCTTCATCACCACCAAGGATCACCGTTGGACTGTCTTCTTGGACTATATCTGGCGCTGGAACCAAAACGGATAAATTAAAATGGAACAGCTCACTACCATTAGTTACTGCCCGATCCGCATCATATAAATCAAAACTATTTGCTGTTACTGTTGGTTTATTTGATTCGAACTAAAGGTAATAAATAAGTCAAGCGATTGGCATTCGTAAGGATTTATGTAAATTGATGGGAATCGATAGAAACTGTAAACATGGCGGTTTCAAATGTGCATAAATAGGTATATTGGCACTTTCTCTGAGCTGCAGCGCTCATAAAAACATGTCGCGGGAGCAATTGGTTGCGGAGAGGATCGCGGGCGGGTATCGGCCGGTTCGCAAGACCTCCCCGACCCCTCTATTCGGGTTGATTGGATCAAGTGTTATTCAATCGTAGCAGGATCGGCGTCTAGACGGCGACGGTAGAATTTGCGTTTTGCATAGCTTTCTTGTTGGGTCTGCTCCAGACGGAAATAGAGAGAGCAGTGACATTTTGCGCGACGCTTGATTGTAGCCGATTTGACGACGTGCGATCGATAAATGGCCGAGAATCGAACGTTATATAACGACGGATGATAGATTAAACAATTTACATGTCCGCCGAGAATGTGGAGCGGAGGCATAATAAACATTTATTTATGTAACGTAAACATGTTGAATATTAACCCAGAACTAGGTTCGCGGCGAGTAAACGTTATAATATACGTAAGTAATGTACATTATTATTTTTTATTCCAATAGTGAAACTTTATCGCGTTATTAACGACGATATTAACGTCATAGCCAATGAGTGGATCGCGGGGAATCTCGCCGAGACCCACTCGGCTGCGCACGAGCAGATACGGAGTTATTAAATTATAATTATGCTTAATAAATCGTCGTATCGTATCTGATTATTCGTTTACCGGGGTACGGCATGTTTCATTGGGTACGTGCGTACATGCGCAGAAAGTGTCCTCAGTATATATATCGTGATGAGCAGACCTGTTTACGCGCCGAGATCTCGGAAGGCAGATTGTGATCTAGTGCGGCCCGGCGCCAGTATTCATAATTCAATCTGTGAATTCATTTAATGCGCGAGACAGTCCTAAATTTATTGGCAAGTGGCGCCAACGTGGCGACATGTCAGCCTAGGGTATTTGCAATGCAACAATGAGCAGAAGGTCAAACGAACCTATACTTGCTGTACCGCTTACGGTCATTAAAAATAGCTATAATTCCACAAGCACAATAAAGGCTGCAATTTACACCTAGATTAAGTAATTGAAGGTTTGTTGTGCTGGGAAACCAAGCTTCTCCTCTAACAGTTGACACATTGGGCGATTGGATAGAAGTCCAAAAAGTTAGGTACTCTTGATTACCGATACCGATGTGATAACAAATTTTTGCCAACTAATCTTTCTGTACGCGTTGGAGATAAACACAGCGGCGCCGGGACACCTTTGACTTGAGTCGCGACGCGCGGCGCCCGCACATTGCACCAAAGTACGCAATGAATATGTATGCGCACACACGCACACCACTAGTGAAAATCTCGGCGAAGGCGCCTCACCGACCAGCTCCACTCATTAATGTCGTTTAGCGTAAATTTAAACTTTTGAAAGCAGCCTTGAGTTTGGAGACGTGACGCGACTAGAGCCGTGACGGGTTCATTCCGAGTCTAGTCGCGGCCTAACGTCTTTAGGCCTCTCCGACGCGGCGAGTTTTCCAATCGCATGATGTAACCAGGCGCCGCTTTGCCGACGACGTTCACGACCGACACCATGAATAGGCCGCGTACACGACACTTACGACCATCAATAATTCATGTTTTAAAAGGTTGTAACAAAATTCTAGCCGGTCCCTATGTGGAGCTTCTAAGAAATCTTTTCGTGTTACGGCGCAGTTCTAGAGCTATCGGTTCTCTAATCGTGTCAAACACTATCTCCTGGGCGCGCTGTGAGTCGTGCTTTTTCGTTTCAAAAGTCACGACGCCCGGCAATCGCAGAAACACGATACCTAAAACGGAAACGGACAATATTTACTGGCGCCTGCACTAACTTTTAAGACGCCATTTGCAACCGATATAGACAAACCTGTCGATCGTATGTGCAGTTACGTACATGCTTGAGAAAAACAGATTGAATCGATAAATACCGGTGCTATATAAGTTCTCTAACAACATGGTCTTTTAGTACTTCCTAAGCGATCTGCATATTCATAAGCCTTTTAAGAGTGTATCAAGTGAAATGATAATACGAATACTTGCATATCCAAGTGCATTATATTAAAAACTTTGAGTAAAATACATATGTATGTAAGCATTCATTAATTTATGTACGCTGGATAATTGCAACATACCGCGTAGGTAGTAGATGCGTTATGACGTTGAGATAAACCGTTG
>DWKL01002836.1:0-12197 GCA_018249415.1 Phareas burnsi | reverse complement strand
ATTTATTATATGCCACGGAAAAACTTTCAATTTTATCAGTGACATTCAATTTATCAATATTCAATTATTCATAAAATTACATTTAAGTAAAAATAAAATGAAAGGATGACAATCTAACGTAGACAAGACACGACAACAAACAAGAACAAGCTGTCACTGTCTGGCTGTCACTCGTACAAACGCAGTTTTGTGTGTCAATAAACCAGCGTGTTTTATTAATATTTACATTTGTTTTTCAAATTTGAAAGGAAAAGCGGTGCTCCTATATCACTTAAACCAATAAGCTTGATATGGCTCAAGCAGAAGATACAGAACTAAGAGATTTGGTGATAGAAGCATTAGAGAAGAACGGGTCGCTAGCAAAAATTCGCGCGTTATTGCGAGCCAATATTTTTTTGGCTTTCGAGGACGAGTGTCAGAATATTAAACAGAATGTAAGTTTGGATAACATGTTAAATATACCCGAAGGTGTGTTATCACTTTGTATCATTCATGAATTTTTGGAATTCTGCAACTTGAAAAACACATTGTTTGTTTACATGTCGGAATCCCGACAAGGTAAGGATTACCGCTACGAGGGCAAAAACGTCATCGCTGAGAAACTAAACTTATCGAAGTTGGACAAAGAACCTATTCTGATCACTCTGTTAAAGAATGCTGTAAAACAGTATCAAAACAATTATTTATCGCAAGATGAAACGTGCAAGTCGAAAATTGAGAAACGTTCTGTCAATAACTTTAGAGATGATCAGAATTGTACTTATATAGTTCATGGGGACAGCACAGCCACTAGCCAGTCACAATCGGACAATTCATCTGATGAAAAAAACAAATTGCATTTAAGACTGCCATTAGACAACTCTGATACTGACACTTCTAGTGATTCTGCTCGTGATAAAACAAGTTCAGAATATATTGCAAATGAACATATTCTTGAAGCACATGATAAACAAAACTTTAAAAAACATGAAACTGTGGAAATAAAAGACAGTACTAATAGCAAAGAAATAAAAGATTCTGATAACAATTTGCTTGAACAAAAGGTTAATAACAGTAGTAGTGACTCCACATCATATTTGGAGTTAAAACCATTTAATCCACTAGATAAGTTAATGCTGAACACCACAGGATTACCAATCATCGGAGAAAGTAATGAAAGTAATGTAGCACAATACAATCCGCAGACTACATCTAATGTGGAACCTTCATCTCCTGTTTCAATAAGTAGTGCTTCATCTGGGTCTTTAAAGAATGAAGTTCACAGTGATAGGCATACTAACATTAGCATCAAAAATACTTCACAATCACCTAAGTTAGAAGCTGAATCTGCAGATTATAGTTACGATTTCATGCCATCATCAGCATCTTCTCAAAAAAATAGATCATATAAGCAACCACATGGATATGTTGAAGAGGATCCAACAAACAAATCGAGTAAGAATTCATCAATTGAAAGCCAAAACCACAATTCTAACAGCTCACAGAGCTCCATTTCCATATCAGACGTTGCAGATTTGATAAACGACAATCTTACTTATAAAAGAATAATAAAAAGTAATAGCCGATCAGACAGTAGCAAATCTCGTTCATTAGGTAAACATAAATTTAATGATGTTAGTTTTAATCTCGTCCAGTCCAAACACACTAGTGATGATTTAGGTGACTTTTCTGACTCACCCATACCGTCATTGTCTAACTTGAGTCTTGATATTCACAGTGATTAGATTGTAAGCAATTTACCTACAATGATAAAAGGTGGTATGATTTTCGTACCCACACTCAGTATCTGGGTTTGAGTCTACACTGACCACTAATTGTTCTAGGTCATGTGTGTATTCAAAATTAATTATACTTAGGTCAAGATGACTCATGTGACAGTGGTTATCATATTGGACTGACATACAGAGAATTCAGAGTTCGATTCCCGGCCAGGCTGATATTTAAATGATGAATTTAGATTTCTGTTCTGGGTGTGAGTTGTGTACTCGTCTATGTATGTGTCCATGGTACCCACGACCCTGGGTGTGTTAGTGTGGGGCTATGAGTGTAGAAAGCATTTGGTATTTGTTTGTTTGAAGCAAGTTCCACCAGTCAGCAGTGAAACAGCATGAAGGGATATGGTCCTAGCCTCGCTCAGTTATTACAAGAGATCCATTGCCATCAGGACTTATAAAGTTTGCAACCAAAATAAAACAAAACATTGTGAAGAAACCTATAGACCTGAGACCTACCTGCTCACCTATGTACTTTTTTCCATAAAGCTATGAAACGTGTATGAAGTATCTGGTGGATTGAATAGTAATAATGAATACTGATGAATAATTAATTGATAATGTATTTGACGATGTGTACCTGGAATATCTAGCATTCCACAATTCTTGGTAATTTACATGAATCTGCTTCATATATTGCTGGAGTTTATTTAACATACCTTGAAGTTTGTATCTCATAACAAATTGTAAACCGAAGATATTAAGGTGCAACATCTGGTTGGTTTGGTAAAATCATGTAAATGCCCTGAGATGGTATATATCAGTTTTAATTTGTTTTTGTGTGCTTGATCTTGTAACTCTTTGATTGAAGGAAAATGCATATTTCGATATAAACATTCATAACTAATAAATTATTTCCAATGAGCCATACAAATTGTCAAGTACTATAATGCTGACACCACAATTGCAATAATATTTAAAATGAGTTCGAAATTTCAAAGTTGTTTTGTGTAAATTTAATAAACATATATTAAGTAGCTATAAGATAGATTGAAGTTAGAATAAATTTAGTTTAAAATAGGTAAACTCAGAATTTTTGTATAAAAACAGTACAGTATCAATATACTACTGGCCTTTTCAAACACATTTTTGTGTATTAACTGTAAGTTCCTTTAAGTGTGAATAGAGGAATTTATCATTGTTTATAAATTACCTACTTATTACTATAGTTCCTACATTCTACAGCCCTTTATACTAACAATTTGCAAGTGTAATTTGTTCTAAACTTACAATGAAAGGATATCTGTTATATTGAATTAATATGGAGAATTGTTAAATTGCAGAAAAATATAATTTAGTATTATATGAAGGATCTGTATGACATACATATCAAATATATAAAATCTTTTATATCAAATGATGTCAGGACCAAAAAGAAAAACAATATTCAAGAACCATTAAAATCTTCAATTTCAAAAATTGCAAATTGATAATATAATGGGTATATTATATGTGCATTTCAGTTGTGCTCAAAATATTTGCATACAAGTACTGCTGTTAATAACTTCCATGTTATATTCCTTTAATAAAATATTAAATTGTAATTGGATTATATTGTGATATTAATAATGTAGACTAAATCATTTAAAAATGTACAACCAGAGATGTATTAGAAGGTACCATACAATTTTTACGGTGAAGTATTTTTACATATTAAATAAGAATAATTCAGTTGTTTAAAATAATTGTATAATATAATTTGAGAACTACATTTAAGATGCTTTCCTTATACATTTAGACTCCTTCAATGAGGTATTAAAAGGAACTTGATAGAGTTATTTTGCTCAATAAATTGCATTTATTTGTACTGTGACAGAGGATTAATATGTAGTGTAGTTAGAATAATGTGTAGATAAATAAATTGTAGTTTGTCCAAAACTATGTAACTTAAAATATATATTTAAATAAATAGATAAGCTCTCAAACTATTTGTGGCATAGTTACGATCCAAGTTGAATGATCTCAACGGGATCATGTTTTTAATAGAAATTGGATGTGTCTATTAGTTCGTCCATAAATCTCAGAGACCAAATTGACAGCTGTTAATGTTAAAATTAGATATAATTCTACATTTTGAGAGGTGGTACAAATATAGTTCATCCGGGGAAGTACCACCGCCGCCCTCATAATCTGCTGTGAAACAATTTTTTTGTTTCGGTTGGAGAGGTGCAGTTGCCGGGCACACTTACAGCGAGGCGACCATCTTAGTCTTCGGAAGTGACGCATCTATGTACGACCTCAGACAGATCTTCTAGTTTTTTTTGGGATTAAATGTAGGTGTCCATAGGCTGCAGCGACCACTAAACGTCAGGTGGCCTGTTCGCTCGCTTGCTGCTCTTTGAACATAAAGAAAGTCATTGACACTGAATTCACATTAGAAACTTAATTTAAACTGAGATTTGTAGATGAACTGTAAGTAAATTTGTATCCAGGATGGTCTGTTGTGAGTTGGCTCATTTCATTGTTGACAAATGTTATGACACTGGTAGACTGTTCTAAATCCTATGTGTTAAATAATTATGTTTTATAAAGCGACATTTGAAGCAGTTATTGTTAAATAGACAACATTATCTGCCTTAATATCAATTGAAATATTTTACTTATTTCAATATAATGATTTTGAAAAATGAGCGTAGCCAAAATATTGTGTTTCAAGTGTAATCAAGTTTCCGGTTTCAAATAAGAAGGAAATATTTATGTTTTTATAGATTATATATTCAATTTAAACTGCAGTGTAGTTAGGGCTAAACAAAATTTCAAATAATCGTTTGTTTGGCTCTCCTATTTACTTCTTTTCTTTTCTTGACTACCCCTATTTCTCTAAGTCAGGAGGAATGTCTATAATGTTATCAAGTTTTCCTGTAATGTATCTTTTACTAAATTTAGTTCATACATTGGTGAAGTCATGAAGCATTAATTAATAAAGGCCGTGTCTCACTGCTGATAATTTAATATAGGTAGAACATTAAATCAATCATCGATAAATTTATTTATTAAGTGGCAGTGAAATAATCCTCAATACTCTGCAATATAAACAGAAATGTGTGCCAGATATTATTTCAAATGGTTGTGCCTTATTTATCCGCTGCGAGACAGTTCATCAATGGTTCCTTTAAATTCAGTCAGTGATGATTCTAGTCCTACGTGAAATAATTACAACTGGGTCCGTCCAAATTGCTCCATTGTCATGTCTATTTCTGGTGTAAGTATTATGAAAACTGGCTTAATATGTAATAGTGTACTAGTGTACATATCTTTTAATAAAAATTTTGCTTATATCGAATTGTTTTACTGAATTTTTCATTTTATATTGTGTTTACTTTAGTGATTTCACACTTACACACAGTATTAGTTTACACGTTATATGGTTCATCGACTTAGTTTTAACTCTGGATAAAAACAGAACAGTGGTTAACCTATTCACAGAGATATTAGTAATTACAAACTATGATACGGACTGGATTGGTAAGATAAGTAGTTAGTTGCGTACGCAGGGTTTATATGAAAACAATAGTTTATATGTAATCAATGTTTATTTTCACAATTTTTCGTAAAGCATAGATTGTAGATATCACGATTCAGTTATGCACACAAGTCAATCCATACCGAACGCTGTGAGATATAGTTACAAATTTCTATACAAAAGTAACGCTATACTGTTTATGGCATAATAGCAGTTAGTGTAATCACATAGAAAAAAATTATATTAAACATTTTTATTTACACCTTAATATTTTTATTAGGTACATGAGTTTTAGTATGAAAATGGTATAAAAATTACACTTTCATAATAATATAATTACATACAACGTCACAGTAATACAAACGCGATCGTATCCTACATTTTGAAAAAATATAACAATAGTAAAAGCGACAATTCTTTATATAAACAGTGACAGTTCCGCACTGTTCTAGTTTATTACATAATAATGTATGTGTAAATGGAAAAAATATCGCTCCAGGCACTGTCGTGGAATACTTCGTAAATCATATGCTATCGCATTAAAATTTTTTAACATCCACGTTAAAAATTTCATATAAAAAGTATTGCAACGAAATCATTGAAAGGTCTGCTACTCTTGCTTATTATATTTGCTGTAAGCCACAAATATGCAGAGCAAAACCTTTCTGTGTGGGCCGTATCGATAGAGAGATGAAGCACCTAAGATAAACAAAGAAGTAGTTTTTAACTAATCGAAATAAATCATAGATTAATATAAATAATTTACATAATATGGCAAATATTTGGCTTTGTATATAGTTAACATGACAGACAGCAGCGTAAATGCAGTTTTTTTTTTAAATTTCGAACTACCTTCATTTTTAATCTGTCTCGTAGTTATGTTACAACGTTTTCATAAGAATACTAGCAAAGTAAATATGGAACATAGGTCAGAGACAACACTGTCTTAGATTAACATAAGATGTAAGAATAAATATTGAAGTATAATTTAAAGCTCATTGCCCATAGAGCTGTCGTGCGTGAGATTCGAGTCCATGCTAGCGTTGTCGGAGTCTTGGCTTTGGTTCCCACTGTAGTTAGCTGCCTCTTGTAGCCGCATTAGCATGTTTAACTGTAATCAAAAATAAACATCACGCAAAACTCTTTTTAGTTATTTATATCGTCATCGTCATCGTCATCGTCATCATCATTATTATTCACCTATTCCTGTCCCACTACAGGCCACGGATATCCTCTCATAATAAGAAAAGTTAGACCAAGTGTGTATTGGTAGATTTCACACACCTTTGAGAACTTTTCGGAGAACTTCTACACATGTAAAAATTAGAGTCCCATGGCTGGTATTCTCGGGCCCAGTGTCTCTGCTCGTTAATTATTATATGTATGTTATATCTATGTGTAACGTCACTTGAAGACGATAAAGGTAGCTTGTGTAAGCAATTGCGAGTTGGGTCTGGTATAAGATAGAATCGTGTGCAAATCGGTCACTTAACAACGATTCTCCTATCAAAAGTTAGCTATTGAACTGCACTTCAACTTGAAGTTGAAGTTGTTTTCACCAACTTTGGAGTAACTTTTAGGAAAGAATTTTATTATGTGTGAAATATTTCCTCTATAATTATTTCATTAAAAAATGTCGTAGATATAACATTAAACAAGAAAATTCTATCATATATTATAATAATAAGCTAAGATAATAATATAAATTTTCAAATTGATCATGATATGATATGACTAACATAAATGACTTGAGACTCCCTAAGATATATAATTGTTGCGTAAATATCTACAAAAACACATTTGATGTAAATAAAAAAATTAAAACAAATAAGGTTACGCCAAAAGGAAATAATCCAAGTTCGTGATTTTTTTCTTAGAAATACATATATCTGAGTAATTCGACGTCGATTACTAGACACCTGAATCTATACACGTGCATTATTTTTAAAGGATTCATTGTAAAAATAGGATATCTGTGAATAACTACCAATGGGTCTTGATTCTGGGTGGTGTTGGCGTCCTGATTCGCTTCTTCAATGCCGATGTCTTCTACAGTTATTGCCCGTAGCGTCTGTAAAATGAAAATGTTTTTAGTCGTTTGTCGAACAGTATAAAACCAATTTACAAACTACATCACTACACACGGTTTAAAAACAGTAGATATTTAAAAAATAGACACTTGTCCATAGCATATCATGTAGTATAATTAATTTGTTTTTTTGAATTTGAATTTGAACGAGCTTTGAGATGTACATGTACAGTTTGAGATGGTTAGTGGTCACTGCCGCCTATAGGTATCGTAATCAACCCCAAACAAATTTGAAGCCCTATCTGCGGTTGGCCACAGAGGTATTGCTACCTCTGATGAATAAGATGGAACGTCTCCTCTCCGTTACCAAACCCTTCAAACAAAGATAGTAGCAGCGCTTAACATTGCTATCATCATCATCATTATCATCATCATCATCATCATAATCAATGTGCTATTAGTCCACTATTAGTCACAGGTCTCCTCTCAGGATGAAAAGGATTAAGCCATAGTCCACCAGAGTGACCAAGTGCGGAATGGTAGACTTCACATATCTTTAAGTAATTTTATGGAGAACTCAGTCATGCAGGTTTCCTCGCCATGTTCGCCAGCTCAGTTCGAATACCGCACCACAAGCGTGCAAGGCTGGACTCTTACTGCTACACTATCAGTGCTTCTGCACACCGCTATAAAAAGTAGAATAAGAATGGCAGTAGAGTCTTCTTAATCGAATAACGGTCCCATTTTTGTCCTATCTTATGAAATGTATTCAGTAGATTTCCTGAATTGAAAAACCATTACCACTTACTCGGTTTAGTTCGATAGTTAGTAGAGCTATTGTTCGACCAATTGACCGGACTGATAATCCGCTGTGAAACAATATTCGTGTTTTAGTTGGAGAATCGTGGTTGTCGGGTACACTTACAAGCGAGGCAACCATCTTATTCCATAAGAGTAGTGACGCTTCTTTGTAGGATGTATAAAGCTTAAGTTCTGTTTGAGGTTAGACATGGGTGCCCATGAGCAGTGACCACGTAATATCAAGTGGCCTGAGCGTATGCAGAGTACTGCAAATCTAGGGATTCAGTTATGTTTGAGGTTAGACATAGGTGTCCATGAGCTGTAGCGACCACATAGCATCAGGTGGCTTGGACGCTCGTTTGCTTTTTTTATGATTGTAAAGTAGCAAACGACCATGCAGGCCACCTGATGTTAAGTGGTTACCACAGCCCATGGACACCCACATCCAACTTCAAACAAAACCGAAGTTCCGTTTGAAGTTGTACATGGATGCGTCCCTACTCCTGAGGACTATGATGGTCGCCTCGCTATATTTATGCCTGGCAACCGCACCACTCTAACCGAAACAACAACTGCTTCACGGCGGATTATGAGGGCGGCGGTGATACTTCCCCAGACGAACGATTGTTCTACCAACTATTAAATTCAAGTTCAATATATTATAGCATTTTTTTATATTTGAAGAGTAGCAAACGAGCATGCCGGCCACCTGATGTTAAGTGGTCACTGCAGCCTATATCTAACCTCGAACAAAACGTGGACATCCACATCTAACCTTGAACAAAACTGTAGTTTTATCTGAGGTTATACGTAGATTCGACGTTACTCTCGAGGACTAGGGTGGTCGTCTCGCTGTAAGCGCCCGGCGACCGCGCTTCTGAGACCGAAACAAAAATTGCTTCACGGCGGATTTATAAGGGCGGTGTACTTCCCCGCACGAATATTTCTACCACCTATCAAGATGTCATCATGTTGGACCTTATTCATTATTTAGCCACTTACTAAACTGTGGGTATGACTATTGCTTGTGTTTTCACATTATATTATAATGTTACATAGTATATAATTAATTAGTACCTATATAATAGTAATTAGCTGTAAGACAATTAAATGAGAAATAATTGTTTAAACACTAAGACGTGTGGATTTTGTAACTAAATAAAATTAGGTATTGTGCGAAAATATTAGCAATTGTTAGAAAGTACTTACTTCCTAGGAAACGAGCCCGACAAAGAGAGAACCTTCAAGAACTTGAATGGATCGAATATTTGAATAAATACCGGATTTGATACGCAGAGGGTTTCAGGTTTTGAGTGCCTAGCGAGTTTGATATTTTTCTCACATAGAACAAAAAGGATTTCTGTCCAAAATGATATACTTGTCTATTCGTTAGTTTAGAGGTTTACTAAGCAGAATTTTTTTTTTACTCGTATATTCTTTTATACTGGCTTAATCCGTGACAATGTCCGCCTTCACTACATATGTTTGTATGTACTCCAATTAATTATAATAGAGAATCTAAATACAAATTATCTAGTTCGGTGTTATATAATTTCCATACATCATCAGGTGCTGACTATTACTTCCAGGAGGTGGATCTACATCTACTTCTCTGTAAAAAAAAAATATAGATTATAGCGACGCAGGGCTGAGCGGCCTGTGCGTGCTCAATGTATACAGGGAAAGAGATGAGGAGGATATTTAATTTTATGACAAAGTGATGAACAAATTTGAACAGCAACCTAGACGCCTAAAGTACGGTTTGAGTAATCAAATATTAACTTAATAAAAAAATCTATGTATTTTCTTTTTTAATTGCCCACACTTGCACCCTGCTGCCAGCGCCCTGTAGTTTATTTACTTAGATAGTATCATTATCAGGAGTATTATGCTATAAATTGTTTATCGAGACTTTATTTCTATGTAAAAGTTTAAATGTATAAGCGTCTCTACACCTGCTCTAAAAACCCTTTCCCTAAGATGGTATATTCGTGTATAGTATCAGTGGATCTCATGCAAAAAGCGGTCGCGACTCGCACGCAGCAGGTGTGCATGCAACCTTTAGACTGTCCGGTGCTTGTATGAAAGTATGATTGTTGTTTTTTTTATCTATATTTTATGTGCTAATGGCTGCCTTACTTGTATGGGATAATCTTGGAAATGGCCGAAGCGGTTTTAATTTCGGTCGAAGATATGTTTGCCCTTAGAAAATATGTGTGAAAATTTTCCTAGCAAATATGTGTGTAAACTTTCTTAGAAAATATGTTTTAAACATTTCCTATAAAATATGTGTGAAAACTTTTCCCTAAAAAATATGTGTAAATACTTTTCTATAAAATATGTATGAAACTTTTTCCTACAAAATATGTGTGAAAACTTATAGATGTGTGTAAACGAACAGATATTACAAAAATGCCAAAAAAAACTGGTTTGGCTTTGTTCGACTAATCTTGAAAAGTGATGGACCAAATTTGGTCGGAATTTCAGTTGAAGATTAGCATTAGCGTAGATTAAATTTAACACGATAATAAGTGTAAAGAATGTTAACCGTTAACCGTTTCAGACAGATTAACAAATGTAAAGAAAAAAAATCAACGTTGTATATTAATATCACGCCATCAAAATCGCGATGTACAACTAGTTTAAGAACAACGTGGTTGATAGGTAGAACTATATTACTAGCGGGGGTGGGGGTTACCACCGCCCCCTAACAATCTGTCCTATATTGTGTTTCGGTTGGAGTGGTTATCGGACAAACATACAGTGGGGCGACCTTCTTAGTCCTCAGAAGTAATAACATATCTATACATGACCTCCGATAGGACTTCCTGTTTGAGGTTAGATGTTGGTAGGGTAGGTGGTATAACTTAAAGTTTGTCTGGGGAGGCACCACTGCCGCCTCACAGCCATGAAACAACACTTGTATTTCCACCTGTACTGTGTAAAACTGGTTCTGGGTCAAATGTGGGTGTCCATGGGCTGCAATGACCACTTAACATCAGTTTGTCGGCACGTTCGTTCGCATGCCCTTCTAACGTAAAACATATATGTCTATTAGCCGTCTCGTGATGTCGGCATAGTGACATCAGTCCCTTTCAGGGGATGTCGTAGGAGGCGGCTAAGAGACCAGCCTAGCATTCTGAAATCCATTTCAACCCATGTCCATAGTGGAACATATTTTTTTTTTATCTTTTGAAGAGTAGCAAACGAGCGTGCAGGCCATCTGATATTAAGTGGTCACTGCAGTCCATGGACACCCACATGTAGCCTCAAACAAACGCACGTAGACTACTCCTGAGGTAAGATGGTCGCCTCTCTGTAAGTGTGCCCAGCAACCGCAGCTTTCCAACCGAAACACAAATTGCTCCACGGCGAATGATGATATAAAAACCATAACTTAATATCTTCATTTGATAATCATTTCACACGTTAAGCATTACAAAGGCAATGACTTCTGTTAGCGAGTAACAACAAATTATTGCTGACTATTCGTTCCACTGACATACTTAACTTACCACCGATGCCACAGAACAGGTAAAGAAGTAAGTTAAAAATTTGAAACGACTTACTGTTTTGCTGTAGACTTGGGTATCGCCAAAATAATAATCGTTGCAGTGATAGTTAAAATCTGGCCTCTCGTGCGGGGGTCCGGGGTTCAAATCCCGCGCGCACCTTTGATTTTTCGAAGTTATGTGCGTATTAAGAATTAATTATCACTCGCTTTAACGTGAACGAAAACATCGTGAGGAAACCTACACATCTGAGTCCTCTGTAAATTTCTCGAAGGTGTGTGACGTCTACTAATCCGCACTTGGCCAGTGTGGTGGACTGTAACCTAAGCCATTTCATTCTGAGACGTGTCTCGTGCCTAGGAGTCATAAAGTAAAGGATTGATGATGATCGCCAAAATAGATTTTAATTTGAAATAACGGCGTAATAATAACATCTATTAAATATACTTTACATATATTTCTTGTGATATACATAACGTTTTTCACATTCATAGCCCCCATTGGTTCCTGCAGATTTAGAGCAGAGAAATTTAATTTCATCATTTAGACATCTTCCTCCGTAGTCGGAGCTGAAAATTTCTACGTGTTATACTTGTATGGATACGCCATTCGGATTATAT
>DWKL01002835.1:0-12198 GCA_018249415.1 Phareas burnsi | reverse complement strand
CGACGGTGATCACTTTCCATCAGGTGGTCCGTCTGCCTTATCGTTAGGTTTGGATATAAAAAAAAAATCCAATATAATTGAATCAAAAAATCAACCGTAGAATGTACGTTGACTTGGTTCAACTGAGACTGGGATCACTCCAATGGCAGTCTTAACAAGCAGTACTTATTTGTGGCCACAGAGTCACGCCCACTTACTCTCTTTCTACTGTATGTATTTTATGTTCCATAATATTTCACAAAATAATTATAGAAATAGGAACTCTCCGCCAAATTACCGTGCCTAGTGTGAGGTCATTTCCGGAGCATATATACCTGTGGTGCCATATCTTGTCGAGATGCAGGATGTCGCCATAGAATAAAAGTAATTTATTTGTTTCACCAGTAATATTTGTATGGCTCTTTTTACAAAGTTACCTTTACCAAGTCACATAAGCATCCTATATATTTTAATTAAACATATAGGGTTTTAATTTTAATTTAAACATTATCCACGATGAATTGTTTTCACTTTTGTATTGTAGTTTTTGTATTGTTGAGATTGCTCGGTCAAATGACAAACTGAGGCAGAATTGTTGCGTATTTTTCATATAGTTGCTCTTTTATCTTGCACGCTTCTGAGTCAGACCCGATGTCCATTTGCTGGAACGCCAACGGTAAAACGCGAAGGTTTTAATTCTGATCCCGTTTGTTGCTAGTTGGATGAAAAAAAAGCAAAAAGAAGGGTCATGTTCTAAGTGCGATTATAAAATAATATTTTTAAAGAAGTAACAATGTCTTTAAAAATATTGTGAAATTTTAAAACTAAAAGCTAGTTAAGTGCCAATTTTGAAAAATGTTCTTTGTTTTTATATAAAAGTGTAATTTCTAAAATATTTCAGTAATTCCTTGTTTGCTCATTCCATAACAAAAATCGTCTTGTGTCTAGATACAATGTATATAACAAATTTAATAGAAACATGGTTTACCAGATGCTTTTGACGTCAGCGCTTCAGACTAGCACCCTTTTTTGGGGATTCGATAAACATTTTTATTATACTGTGGAAGTAATGTAACAATTGATTACTTATGTTCTTCTGTAGGTAAGTTGATTCAAAATTTAGATACATTGAATTGACTATAAAGGTTAACGACTAAATAGGTTTATGCTATATGTAATGCATTAAACGCACAACGGGATGTTATTTTTGCATTATGGATATTACGTTTGATAATGTTTCACGAAAATACAACTTACTATCTAATTGTTAACTAATTTAATATATTGTAATGTGTTAGTAATCTAATTTTAATTATAAACAATATATCATAATAAACATAATGTCAATAATGCAAAAATAACATACCATTGTGCGTTTAATATTTGTCGAATATGTTAGATAACTTTACTAATATCTATTTTATATTTGTTACGAGAGTATTACTACTACAGTATACAGTACTACAGTATCATAACATTGTTACATGATTTCTAAAGATAAACATTGTGGTAAATTTGTGGAATACAAAGAAAAACAATCTTAAAGACATCAGTAAGTGTATTGTGTATTGACTTATACATATAATATACAATAAAATGGAAAGTTGAAAGATTCCAAGAAATAAATGTATATTAGTCTTGGGTGAAAATGATTGGTCAAGTTAATATAATATCCCATGCTTGTAGTGTACTTGTACTTATACTAACATATAGTTTTATGTCTATATGTATTATGTGTTTACCTACATTTGTTTGACAGGATGATCTTACTCGAATATTTAAGGTTGATAACAAATAAATGCACTTCTTGATAAAGTATGTTGATAGCAGAAAAGATTCTTATTTCAAGACCCGCTTAAGCCATTAGATTTAATAGGTAGCAGAGGAAACTTCTCTAACTGGCATTTAATCATCCCTCGCTGGGCGAGTGGTAAATCCTGCAAGAGTAATGGTGACGACAGGAAGCCAGTGTTGGTAATGAATCTACCTGAATAATATACGACACTCGAGTCCTAATTTTCCTCAAAATTAATTTGGGGTCATCTTTTGATGTAACTTTTGGTAGCTATTTCTCGTATTTGACGGCCCGTCGGGAAGGTACGTATCAGTTTATTTCTTTTGTATTTGTGGGTTCACAATATCTAGAAAAATAACGGAAAATTCCATTAAATGTATGAAGCATTCTAATTCAGTCGAAATATCTAATGAATCTAAAGATATTTAAAAAAAAATAAGAAGCGTCCGACATATTTGTGTCGCAACCAAATATCTAAAAGCGTGGAATAAAATAAATTATTGCAGTCATGTTGATCTAAGTAGAATATTTAACTTTGATTTTCCGAATATGCTTTCGCAAACTTATCGTACTTACGAACAACTTAAAAACTCATAAAATAATTTTAATTTGATGAAAATGATTATTCTGCTACCAATAGTAGTTGCAGGAAATTTGAGCGTTGTCTTTCAAAGTATTGATTTATTTTAAATCTATTAAATTTGCGTTATGCGAATTTCAATGTGCATATGGAATACTTTGGATACTTTCTTTATATCAATTTCAATATTAAACTCACAGACTTGTTTTAAGAATTATAACTTATAGCTCTGAATATTCCAGTAATCTAAAAGAGATTCGAAATTGAAATTTAAAACACAGTAACATTAGTTATTATTTTGACTTGTTTTAGTTTTTTCTATTCACGAGACGAACTAGCGCGTTTTGAAAAAAAAAAACACTTCTTTTTGAAAAAAAAATCAGACCTTTCTTTGATAAGAAATAGTAAATAAGTGTTTACTGTATTGGAACATGTATTTATATATTTTTAGAAATATTTTTTGATTGGCGACGAGACTTTTTAAAATATTATTTAAAAATATATAACTTAACTGTTCCTAAATCATTTGTTATACATAAATAAAATACAATATTTCAAATGATTACTATGTCTAGAGCAAAACATCGTGAGCGGACCTACATGCATGGGAGATTTCTGGAAAGTTCTTGAAAGTGTGTGAAGTCTATCACTCCGCACTTGACCAGCATGGTGGACCGAAACCTTCTCATTCTGTGAGGAGACCCGTGTCCAGCAATGGGACATTAATGGGTTAACAATGATAGGAAGTTCCGGGATAATACAATAGCTGCATTATAGATGTTTCCAGTGAGTTCTCCGAACCGTCAGCAATGAAAATTTGTTATTAAACAACTTTTGGTTATATGTTTAAGGCGGTAGAACGAAAAGACTTCACTTTGTTTTTAACCACATAAGTATAGTAACTTGCTATCGGATTTCATTATTTTTTTAATCATGAACACTAGAAATATTAAGTTATTTTCGCATAGTATTCAGATATTGAATTTTTTCCTGTAATTACTAAGCAAACATAAAAGACAAGCTGCCTTATTTATCATGTAAAGGCAGACACTTTATCTGCAATTGCGATAATTTAATATACAATCGAACATAGATATTCATTTATAAAACCAAAATATTACATTAATATGTAATGATCTGAAAGGTCTGCTCGCACAGACCTGGCTCGTTACAGTCCCTGGATAAACATTCAAGGAACTATAAAGTAATTCATAACAGGCGTTTAGATGTGGTCTTAAGTAGCCAATATGGCATTAAGACAAACATAAAAAAGCAGGATATCTCACCTATTGTCGATATTTTCTCCAATTACTACGGAATATAAAATAATTTTTAACAAAAAATATAAGGTTCAAACCGAACACGGCAGTTTTATTCCGATATTATTATTCTGTTATTTTAATTGAATAAGACTAGTCGCGGATGTTGTAATGCATGATGACACACAAATTTCTATTACCTTCTAACATGTTATTATAGATCCAATATTCGTTGTTTCGTATTATCGCTGAGGACAAGTTGTAGCGATCATTACAAAAATCTTTTCAATGAGAAGAATATCCAAATAAAATTATACAAGTTATAAATAAACCACTTCTTCATATGTACAAAAAATATGGAAAGTAATAGGTAGATACCCCTCCGCCGTAGTTAATTATTTCTTCAAGTGAGTGTTATTCAGCTAGTATCATTTAGTAAGTGTTGTATCGGTGGGTATTTTTCATATGTGCCGATACCTAATTGTGAACTTATGCTCCCTTCACAGTAACCAGACTTTCCCACAATTTGTTCTTATTTGATAGACAAATATATATTGTTCGTTGAGGGCTGCGTTTAAACCGTTTTGTTTTTGTAAACCTAATACACGCGCGGTTGTCACTTATAACACGTTTGTGATAAAAAAACGCGCGTTAATATACTGTTTGAAATTCTTTGGATATTATTGAGGTTAGCTTATTTCCTATGTATATAAATGGAGTGTGTAGTATTTATGAGTACACTCATTACTTTAGAACTTATAGCGATAATGCTTCTCAGATATGCCACGCCAAATGAAAGTCGGTCATTAGAAATCATTCATATAATATTTGGGTTACGTTAGAAGGCATGAGTACAAAATGCGTTGAAACGATGTAACGTGATCAACAAGTAAATTAAATAAATCTTTTAAAATATCCTCATGAATAATATGCTCTTAATTCTTGTAAGGCGAATATAAAACGAACGACTGACAAGTTGAACGTCGAGGCAATTTTCGCGTTTCGCAGCGAGACGTAACTCCGGCCCAATTATGCAAACAAGACAACGGCCACAACTCCTTCAAACTTAGTATCTTGACGCGAAATACATTTAATTCAATTACAACAAATTGAATGACTCGAGCAGACAATATAAAGGAAATTGAGGTGTAACTTCCGCAACTCTAAAACAAGGGTATTCAAAATACCAAATTTCACTTGCAAATGGGACATTCCCATTTAATTACGCTATCCTTCCTTAATAAACGCTGGAATGGTCTCCGCTCAGGGCATAATACCTGTCCAACTTCGAGATACACTGCGAAACCAGAATGTATGAATATTTAATGCAAGCAAGAGATTTCCAGATATTTGACAGTAGTTTTGCTTTCCCGATTAATTAGTCTGTCTGTAAATCGAGCAATTCCATTAGAAAATTTGCATAAAAAAATGTTCACTGGATACATTGAGTTCCAAATTGTGATAAAATAAAATTCGTGAATAAGACATAATCGTCGTACTCTATGCATATATGACTTATAATATATTCAATGGAAGATCCAAATCAAAGCTTTTACCATAAACATAAATTTCTTCGATTCAAAGATAACTCATTCAAAAGGTTATATAGACTTTTGTTTATTCCGAATCAGACATAATAATATCCCTGTTTTTACCATAAAAACAGTTCCACGTAATCTCTCACTTTCAGGTTTGATTTCTTTGATGTGTATAGTTGACTGCGAGGTTCCCATAAAGATAAAGAGGATTCCGAGTTCATTCCACAGACTGGCAAACATCCGCTTTCGGTCTGGGTATTATTATTTGTGGGTCCATGACGGATAGGATCCGCAGTTCATTGTGTTGAGTTAAGAGCTAAGAAGTCGTATTTATTATTATAATGGACACACGCTCACAATAACAATAATTACGATAACACTATCGTGCAAGCCGAAAATAGGTAGTGCACATCCTACCCTGTCTTTTATAACAGGCTAGTAATGTTACCTCAATTGTAAATGTAAACAACAACAGCATATAATTAACCTATGAATATTTTTGAAATAATTATAAAATATAATGAATAATATTAATTATGATTTATATAAGTATACAAAAAAAACTATAAAACAATCAAAATAAAAACGATTAACAGTTAATTAAATTACATAGGTTATTTTTAAATTTATGCATGCGTTCTGAGAAAATATCTATGGTAAGACAGGGCTTCATTACCTTTCCATGGTGGGCACTTTTGTCAATATTAATATTGGGGATATAGAGAACATTATAACATCTTAATAAATCTATTAGGTGCAGCCTTTTTTATATTCTACCGTTGGGTATATTTTTACCCCATAAAAGGGGAATTAAAGCTAGGGTGTGCTCCTAAAATGGGGGTATCTGTTACCGGCACCAAATAGGACTGATGGCCTACCTGAAATCGATCACAGCTGCACTGCTACCCCTGACGACTAAGTTGAAACGTCTCGTTTAAAAATCTCTCACTTAACACAACCTTCAAACCAGAACAATGCAAGGTCAAATACTAGTTTCATAAATTCGAAACAGGTGTGTAGGTCGACAGAAGAACAAAATCGAATCACAAAAGGTTCTATTACACTTGAAGGATCGGTTGCTGTAAATATATATAACGATTCATTCATTCAAGGTCGCTACCCCACCCCGTACTCTGGTTATAAGTTAATATCGACCAGATAATTGATACGCACTTCGATTGAAATCTGCAAGCCAAACACGACTACCGTGAGGTTACTACCCATATTTGCATAGTACCCGCAACGTCGGAACACGATGGATTCGAGGCTGTTTAATATTAAAATGTACCTCCTAACTTCGATAAAAGTTATACCTTTAGAAATGTTTCCATTCAGGTTCGGATTTTGATTATGTATATTTCCACCCTGTCGCAGCTCGAGGGGATCGTTAATATTTAGACATATCAAAATATGATATTTGAAAAACGTAGCAGTAATTATACACAAATAACAGAATGTAGAGTTTACGGAATTTTGTCTTATTTATATTTACACAAAGCATACCTATATAAGGCAAAACTGTATACCAGCGATGTTTGCAAATTTGTATCATGCATTGAAGGGATTTTTAAAACACTCTTCTTATTCAAAGTAAACGTTAGTATAGTCATAAATAATAGTATCTGTGACCGACTTCAGATGGGATCCTTATTCCGTAGGTAATTGGTCAGAGAGGCCCATGATCGATAGGATCACTGACAGCCACATTGCGTGCTTGTGTGTTACACTTGTTACCTAAACACACTAGCAATTCAAACAGGAGCTAAACTATTCTCACTGATTCGAGTATTGTTATCACGACTTTCACTGGAGATAATTAATTTATCCTATTTTCATTAATTTTAGTCAACACAATACCCAGTAATGGCGATAAATTTGGTTTCGTGTTAAAGTAGGCTGTAGTTTGTACAATTAACCACGCATTGCGGAGTCTATAAATTAAACCTGTAAAGGTTAATTTGATTTAGGCATAGTTGAACAGTTATAACAATATGGTTTGAGTATACATAATAGCTATAAAATTATGATATATAATTTTATATTTTATTTATAAAATATATCAATGTGTAAAATTATATATTATAAATTTATATAAGCATATTGTTGAGTTTGTAATTTATTAAAATATAAAATATTCTTGATGTAAAATAAAAGTAATTGTTTGTTTAATATGTGATTAAATGTGGGAAAATAACTGGCTGAAATAGAAAGAGGAATAAAAAGGTTGGCGGCTAGTGGAAAAACAAGAGAACGTGGCGCATGGCGGCATCCAGGTGGGACATGGGATGACGATGTGAGGGAGGTCGATTGGAAAACTGGATGAAATTGTATTTGCTAACCTGGAAATGGAAAATGTAATGTTATCTTAGATTAACGTGAGTACTATTTTCATTGCCTTTAGTTAATTAGTGACACGTCTTATCATATACATCTTCCTTATCCAAAGCAATTCTGCGACATCAAAAATTGTTAGTAGCCGTGTTCGACTGCAGATCTTATTGTGGACTTGTTGTTGGATAAAGATATTGTCGAGAGAGATTCACAGAGTAAATATTCGCGTTATTTACTTACGCGTAAGTTTAATACATATACTTATTATAAATGTCAAAAGATATTACATAAAATGCTTCGTATTCTGAAACAAATATCAAGAGATTTAAAGTGGTGGGGATAAAATTGAAAAATAAAATGCGACAGAATTAGCTTCCATGTTATTTGAGTGGGTCGTTAATGTATTGGCGTCATGTATTTGGTATTGTTCTTTTCTTTCTGTATAAGTATTTGAAAGTGAAATAAATTTTGTTTTTCGTAAAAAAACAAGTCATAACTTTGATTTCTGTTTAGTCAATAGTACAATTATATATTTATAAGGGACGCAGGTTATCTAGTGGTCTAGTAGACTTATATGTTTGCGATAAATTCGTACAATTCCACGAATTCAAATTATTCCACGAAGAAATATCATATCTGACATAACAAATATTTGATACATTTTTTATATAGATAGTAACTTACAATATGTGTTACGATTAGGTAAAGTATTTTAATAGATAATGATCACCGAGCACGGATTAATGATACATTTCTTTGGATATTAATACAATTGCCATTACCGATTCGTTTTGTTATGGAACGATAATAGCAACAACGAGAACCTATCAGCGATTCTAAAAAAAATATGAAAGAATAAAAGCAAAACAGTATTTGTGATCGCATCGTGACGATCGTAACCACTCGACATACGATCTAGGCCTGGGTGAAGCTAACGAGCTCAACTCGTTTGCTTCTTTAATTACATAAAAAATATATATTTCGCTATTATACAGTATTATGTTAAATATTATGTTCAATTGAATTAAATGTGACTTATTAATAAGAGCTACATTATATTGATTGCAAGTTGATCAATATGTGGTCGACTTTATGGAAGTAATGTTAAGTCGAAATAAAAATCAAAATTCTCGCTCAGTGACAGATTCGTGAAAGTCGTTTAAATCCACGCGAGCATTTTGATGAAGTGGTGATACCAGAATTTGTCTCCATAAATAATATAATTTTTAGGGTTTCGTACCTCAAAAGGAAAAACGAACCCTTAGAGAATCACTTCGTTTGTCTGTCTGTCTGTCTATGAAAATCATTTTTCTGAGAAACTCTAGTTGAAATTTATATCGAATATTCGGGTCTGTAATCTTTTGGAACTGTAAAAAATCAAGCTTTTAATTCAACGCAATCAAAAGACATACTCATTTATGCCGCATATTAAGACACTCGCAAGGGAATAAAACCCTATAGTGTACATTCCGTTGACCTAGGGTCATGAAATTTGGCAAGAAGCAATGTCTTATAGCACAAGTAAAGGGAAAAGTCCGAAAACAGTAAATTTGTAGTTACATCACAAAATAAATAATCAGCCTGTATGGGGCACTAAGTTCACGAGACCGACTTGCACTTGGCCGGTATCTTAACTATTATATCATTGTTCTTACTTGCAATAAAAAGACAATATTGATGTATACATGTAAATAAACTAGAGAAAAGAAATGTTGCTGCGACCAGTACGTGTACCTCTTAATTGATATCAGTTTCAAAAGTTCCTTAAGTAGAGTGGTCATATCATTTTGATAGTGATAATTGGATTTATCACGTAAACCTAAGTGGGAAGTTATGATAATAAATCAATAACAACATTCACAATCAATTACGCATAATTTTAATTGTTTGGTTAGGGGAAAATTTGTGTAACGAATTTTGATCTAGGTAGATTCTGACTCTGAGCTTTTGTGAACCTATCTTAGTGTGCACAAAAAAGACAAGCCCAATATGGATTGATGATTGTGAAGCATTTAGCGCTTCTCATCACCTTAAACATGCTCAGCATTTGTAACGATTCACGTGATACGTCAAATGATCGTACCGTTAAAGGCACATTGTCAAGTGGCGACAACGTTCTAACAAACTGACATTTGGTAAGCTCATTAATTCCGTATAAAATAAATAATGACTCATGAAAAATATAAAAGGAATACTTTCGATCACCAATTTTATTGGGGTTGTTCCTTACATTTATTACTTTTCTTCCCTCTTGTTACCAATATAAGATCGTGTATCGGTTTTGGTTTTACTTTAAAACTTGAACTGCCAATAAATTGTTCAAGTTTGGCCTCGAACGTTGTAAACTCCGGAATCTCGCTGGTCGAAGTTGTTGTTCTGTAATTATCTCGTAACTCATTAATAATACAATATTACCAATACTTTCGTCGATATGTTTGTCGGAATTTAACTAAACGGGCTTTATAGGTGGTAGAACCATCCGAGGTTAGGTTCGTCCGGGGAAATATCACCGCCACCCTTATAAACCGCCGTGAAGAAATTCTTGGGTTTCGCTTGGAGAAGTGCGGTGGCCGGGTACACATACAGCGAGGGGACCATCTTAGTCTTCAAGGGTAGTGACGCATCCCGCGTGCACCCTCAAATAGGAGTAAAATCCTATTTGAGATTAGAATTAGGTATCATAGGCTGCAGTGACCACTAAACATCAGGTGACCTACATGCTCGTTTGCTACTCGTTTTGACAAGTAAAAAAAACAAAGCCAAACACCCTGCCCAGAACAGAATTTAAATTTTAAACGTTTGCCGGAAATTAAACCCGGAATCCTCTGTTTGTCAGACTAATAAAGACATGATTTTCTACATACCTCTATTTTGGCGGCTAATTCTTTAATAAATCACGGTATTTATTTACATAAAGTTTAATATTATACTTAAATTATAGGATATTTCATCACAAAGTAAAAAAAAAAATGCTATGATAAATTTTTGATTCTATAGAATAAACCGATCCAGAATATAATAAATTTCACAGTTACCTTCAACGTGAACTTTCTTCAACTAAAGAACTCCCTATGTGCAATATTCAGTAGCGAAACGCGAACATTATGGCAACTTTCCTGAACTTACTAGTATTCCTGGTTTACGTGTTTAAAAGAATATTGTTTCACGTTAAATATTACAGATTATTGAGTCAGTGCACACAATAAACAAATGCTAAAATCGAAAAATTTACAGAATTCGTATACAAAAACGAAAATGCACAAATATTTTTTTATAAAAAATATTAATATGTTTACTTAGTCATTAAACTTAGCTTAACTTCAACCTGTTATTTTTATGTGACGGTAGGTTAAAATTTTAAAATAATTTTTTGGACTAATGCTCCTACCAAAAATACATTAAAAATTGATAAAAAAAATCGATACCAAAAATTTTATCATTATTTATACATGAAAAAAATTTCATATATTATTCAAAACAGAACGAGCACGATGGTCACCTAACATCGAGCCGTCGTTGGCGGCCGCGGACATTCGTAACATTATTACTACTTGAAATTTATCACATATGTATTGTTCTTTGGAGGATGCCCTTTCAATAAGAATACAGCAACTCTATATAATACCACTGTTAAAGACAGAAATAGATGTGGCGCAGTTGTCGCCACTGACGAATCTTAGGGAGAGTTCTACTAGCCTTGTACCTATTTATGATTAACATTTCTCGGGGAAGGTTTTTTTGTTGAAGAATAGAATTATCATAGTTGGTTTAATAAAAAGACGATAGAACCCTCGGTAGTTCGCCTCCAGAGATACCTTTGCCACGCCTATTTCTGCCTTATAACGTCGGTGCCTGGATAGTGCGCTGATGGAGAGACCTCACGCGAAGCGTTCCAACTTAGTCCTCAAGAGTAGCAATACATGAGGCTGACTTCAGGGGGACTTTAATCCTCTTTGGAGTTGATCAGAAATGTCCGTGGCTATAAAAAAAGTGTAGCTTGACAATTAATAACTAGTGGTACAAGTATCAGACGTTACTTTGCGGAAATCCATATTGTAAAGATATGGTAAGTAACGATAATAAGTAATTTTATCCTTTTTTTGACGGTCAATATTTAAAAAAATATCGTTGTACACTACACAATAAAGCTTTATCCGAAGAAATCCCTTTCTCTTCATAAGTTTCTACATTAATTTGAAGTACGAAACGGAGTTGCAGGCGGGGTTGCCGCAATGCGCATCGGTTGCATCGCGAGAAAATTTTCGAGGGCTCATGTAAAATTTAGATAAACCGCGCATGTGTGAAACGGAGGTTTCAAATTGAGATTTACTTATGCAGCGCTCACAAAAAGGACTTTTGAAGGAGGAATTTGTTAAAAAATTATAATATTACCAAGAGGTGCGTGTTCATTACTCGGCTTTTGTTAGTACAGTAATAGTAAGCTCGAGAGCGACTCTGAACTCGTCTACTGTTTATTTTATTAAAATTCATTACATTATTTTTTTTACAATTAGTACAAAAAGTGGAGAATGCAACCTTTCTTAACTAGCCTGAAACAGGAGTATCGCAAAGGGATGCACATTAAAATAAATAACATTTGAATTTTTTAATACTGTATCAAAACGGGTTTTTCAGAATATCAGGAAACTACCGAACTGATATTCATAATATAAGACTAAATGGTAACCTAGAATAGAAAACACCCCTTAGACTATC
>DWKL01002834.1:0-12199 GCA_018249415.1 Phareas burnsi | reverse complement strand
TGAGCATCTGTAACCAACTTCACATAGAATAGGAGTCCTACCGAGGATCACAGGATACTCGAAAAAGTGAATTTCCTGTTATACAATAAAATCAGATGAATATACAATCTCATATAAATATTTATGCCAAATAGCTTTATTTAATTAAATCGTACATTGTATTTAATTATGTTTTTATATTAATAGAACTGTACTGTACGTATAACTTATACAAGAATTATAAATATATAAATACATGTGAGTTGAAGTCATTAATAGTTAAATAAATAAACAAAATTTTTGATCAGATTATTTTTCATTTATTTATTGAATTTATAAAACTTCATTGTGGTATGGTGTAGTTACAATACACTCAAGTTAACACTACACACAGTCCCACCATACAACAAACGCAACACCCACAAGCGAGCTATGAATGCAACAGGTTTCACGTATGACACTAGAGCTCGAACGCGTTTAACAGAGTTCAAGTTTTATCATCATCGTTTGACTTCAAAGTCCCTAACACAAATATTTTAGGGATCAAAATAACATATTTGGTTGTGAACAGTACCTTTTCTAATACCATTTCTTTCATATTTGGAAATAAGTATTAAGTAAGTGGCGGTAGAAGTATAGTTCATCCGGGAAGGTACCACCGCCGCCCATATTATTTGAAACAATTTTTGTATTTCGGTTGGAGAGTTATGGTTGCCAGGCACACATATAGCGAGGCGACCATTATAGTCCTCAGGAGTAGTGACGAATCCATATACAGCCTCAAACGGAACTTCTGTTTTGTTTGAGGTTGAATGTGGGTGACCATAGGCTGCGGTGACCACTTAACATCAGTTGGCCTGCATGGTCGTTTGTTACTTTACAAACATAAAAAAGACACCATTCCATTCCAATATGCGGTCTAATCACACCAGTTACAAAAATTCTCCCACCTACCATTAACAATACTTAGGTATAGGTACATACATATGTACAAATTCAAGATTTCCTCCAAGTAACACTAAAAGAGCAAAAACATCGCGCCGTGAAGAATATTGGAGTGTAATGATCAAAAATGTCTGCATATCTCCCGTTAGGCAAAACGTCGCTAATATTAATAATTAAAAACTTAATTCAATTTCAAAATTAAATCGATTTAGAACTGTGCGGAATTTAGACCGAAATCATCATCAGCCAATCGCTGTAGATAGAGGAGCCGGGGTAGTATTAGAGATTAAACGGAAGTTTAAACTGGAAACGGACATGGGAGTGACATAGTGCATTGATTCCAAATGTTGAAATTGCAATCACGAGTATTATTATATTAGATTTGACGTTCAAGAGTTTCTTACTCAATCACTGTAGATGTAGGGATAGGAATATTAAAGAGATGTAGAGATAGGGATATTAAAGGGATCCTACAATGCGCAAGCGCTGCAATCCCCTGATGCGCCATGTTCGGGGGAGCTCCAACAGCATCCTTACCATGATCAGAAATAGATTTGATAGCCGCTGTATGAACCATTCTGGATGGTTTCATATAAGAAAAATTATAATTAGAAACGTAATTTGAAAATTGTATACTCTTATTGTTTTTATATATCTGATAAGTCTTTGTTACTTGAGTAATTAAATCATTAGAGATTAAGGAGAAGTTAAAGCTGGAAACGGTCGTGGATGCGAAATAATGCTTTGGTCCCAAATCTTGAAATTGCAGTCACGAGTATCATCATATTAAAACTTGACGCTCAAGACTTTTTCAGTCAATCGCTGTAAATAATAGAAATTGACTGTCACTTTCGATATGATGATGGAAAGTAGGAATGTTCTGTAGCAATACTTCCTTACGAGATTGTGAGAATCTTTGAATCATCAGAACGAACACTCTGTTTGTAGTCTTTTCTATCTCCACTAAGGGCCTGAAGGTAATTAATTGCCACAAATTGGTTGTCTTTTGCCATATTTTTTTGCATGTAAGAATCTAATAGAGCTGGTGGAGTAATGTAATATCTTCCCGTTGAGCGCACTCTTATTCTAATACAGGAAATGGTTGACACAAGAAAAAAAAATAGGGCACGTCACAATGTATTTTAAAATAACAATTGACATTACGTTGTGTTAAATCACTATATTGCAGTATAATATACGGTTTTTATACTAAAAGAGTAGCTAATGAGCGTACAGACTGACTGACGTTAAGTGGTCACTGCAACCCATGGACAACCACATTCAACTTCAAATAGAATTGAAGTCACATGTGATGTCATACTACTTCTTCTAAGGACTACGATGGACGCCTCGCTGTAAGTTTATCATGTGACCTCAGGTGTCCAACCAAAACACATGCCCAGACGAACTATAGTTTTACCACCTATCAAATAATATAGTTATATTATACATAACATTTTTGACATTGGGTACCGGAAATACCGAGAACTTTTGAGACTCGTGACCGGGAAGGCCGTAAATAGCAGTTGTGCTTGCCTGCAATATAAATATAACTTCAATCTCAGCACGAATTCACCTCAAAATGTCATTTTGTGAAAGTAACTGAAATGCACAAGCATTGCTATAACATTTGTTATCTGTCAGATATTTTTGGCTTAAAAATGTAGAATTTAATACTTCTTGGTTGTTTCAATATTTCTTATCTTATTATTTTACATTGACTCAAAACCTTGGGCTCAGAAAACGCCTACGGATTGTCAATTTTTAACAAAAGTCATGAAAATGATATTTCTTTCATAGCTTCATTTTATAAATAACTATTATGGATATTTAACGCGATCAAATAGCGAACAGTTGGTACGTTATAGTTTATATTCCGTTGCTAAACAATTAATAAAATAATTATAAAAAAAACTTCGAAAAAGGTGTAATGTCGTTTAAATAAAACTAATATAAAATTTTACCACTTGCAACATCTTCTAATCTCATGTAATGCTTTTACTACCACGCGAGTTTGTAGTTATTACCTTCGGCTTTTATTGACTTAAAGTATTACGTTGCACATCTTTTATTGCAGTTATTCGATAAATATATAGCAGATTGAAATGAGTAAAACATGCCGTAAACAAATATTTTTATTCACAGTGTTTACTTATGATACCAACCTACAAAGGCGTTTGATAGAATCTAGTACAGGGCCCTTCTTGCGGGGCTTGTTTGAAAGGCTCTACAGCTGGGGCTAGTTTTCGGTTCAATCAGTTTATTACAGTTGTAGTGTATGGCCAACCCTCAACTAAGGAATTAATTGACGTTGACGGTTCCAAGAGTTCAGTGCTTACTCCCGCATTATTTATTCTGTATGTCACTGATATGTTTGGCCAAAATCCGAGCTTCCATTGCTATAATATGGTACATAGGTGATCTATCTTATGAAAATATAACCGATTGAATATTTAATTGAGTTGAAAATGGAAACAAATGACTGAGTGTTCGAGCAAGCTGTTGTGTTCTTCAATCGCACTTGTCTTATCATTATGGCTACCATTTGTTAGAGTATGGGAATTATAAGTATTAAGTTCTGCTATTTATTACCTTCGGGCCGATGCAACCAGTTAACAGTTAAGCCTATTTGATACCGTACAAAGTTTGCTCTGTTCGAGTTGTCAACGAACCCAAACTAGCTCTAGTTAGACTGAGTTGGAGGACTTAATTCTGTGGTGAAATCTGCCTGTGTAGTGTACACTAAGTGTGGAGTAGAGCGGTTTCAATAAACCGCACTATTTGATGCATCTTTATGTAGTTATTATTTATTTATGTAGTTATCTTTATGTAATTGTTATTATTATTATTGCTGGCTGATTGATATTAGATTTTTTTGCAAATACTGATTTATTATTATTACTGAATTTTCGAAAATTATGCTTCTGTTCTTTTTTTAAACATTGGAATCGATTCGAAGGTAATATTATTAAGTATTTATTTAACCTTATAGACATATGTATCTTTGAAACCGTTAAAATTCTATCAAGTCAGTATTGTGACTGTGAGTGCATGGTAAAACTTAGACACCTATGGGAAACGGTCCTCGATCGAAAAAAACAGTTAAAAAAACTTAAAACGAAATATTTAATAAATAATGCTTATAAATACCAGCATGGTATTAAAAATACTACAACTTCGAAAAATTCTACATTTACTGTCTGTCACCGCACTATCGCACGAGTTCGTCGCTGCATATGGGCAACTATCACTGCATACAGCCACAACCGATGAGGCCGTAATCGTTGACCGCATGCCTCTAGTAATGAGTATTAACCGCAACAGCATTAACCATAACTAAGTCATAGCTTTAACTAAAATGAGCAGTAGCAGATCATGAAATGACACTAGAAAACAGATTATAAATGGATGTAAATTTGATATCGCTGTTGCTTCATCTATTTTCCATGCTTTGAAGCGCTTTTGCAGTGATTAATAGTAGCGATTTTAACTATGCAATGAAAGCTATTGTTCAAGTTATTAAACCATTTCTTGGTCTTCATTAAATAAAGTGTTTTGTCAAACAAGTAAATAAAGTTATTGAATTAGTGTTCACGTGAAGTCTTACTAAGACAGCATGTTAGAATACGAGGAAACATTCATGCTTAATAGTAAAAACTTTTGATTGGAGTATTCAATAGGGATAAAATGACGTAAGGGATACATGTAGAGAGACATATAGAGCAAATACTCTCGCAATTGTAACATGAGCATGGCTATAACTGTTGTCTTCAATACTTACTATGTAGACAAAATAGCAAAATCGCAACTAGACTTTAACTGCAAAAGTTCCACCCCAAAATCGAAGTGGCCAGCACCGAGGTCTGGCAGACGACATCTATGCTATGACTGTAGTGTAAATGACTTTAATATATGATACGGGACATAATTATAACTTAAATGCCTCTTTAGCAAGCATAGGTTTCTGTCTTCAAGAATTCTAAGGCCACCTAAAGAAATATACAAAAATATTTCCGTTTAAGTTGTCCCCGATTGTGGGGATATGATCTATCTAGAAAGAAAGAATCCGTGTCTCGTGCAAAAAGAGAAAGTCTAAGTTTCAAAACTACAACCAATTATATACAAGGTATAACGACGATTACCTAATGATAATATTCAAGATCGACTGCTTATGATGTCTTTTGAGAGACGGCATTGCCCGTGATTGCCACTGTTGCTATTTATCTAATGACCGTCCATGTTTAGAGTTGGTTAATCTGACATATTGTTTCGATACGCCAGCGGCGACCGCACTAGTTAAACAGTTTGCGGTTATTATTAGCTGTGTGTTAACATGCAGTGCCTACTATCGAGTATTCATGCTCATTTAGTGTGTTAGTGGTGAATTTACTCGCCAGCTCATTTTCTGCGTGCTATATGAAAGCTCCATGTTAGTTCGATACAGCCGTAGGTCCGTGTAATTTGCTGGCCTGGGCAAGTGTATTTAATATTAGTTAGGACAGCGTTAATTTGATGATTAATTAATGGTTACTTAATTATGATAATAATTAATGTGCAGACAGAATTTTAAGGTTTCATAGCCAAATGGCAAAACAGAACTCTAATAATGTCGTCATATGCTTCTGCCTGTCTGTTAGTCTTTATATATAGCCATTTATTCTGATACTATTTACGTTGTATAGAAGAAATTCGGAATGGTAGAGATATGAAACAATGTACGGTGTTATAAAATTACAAAAAAAAAATACATTAGTGTTGCCACTCCAACCATATAACCATTTTATGTTACTATTTTATTTAAGTCAATAGTTATTGAAAACTGTGTCCCACCTCTTCTGTTACTCGACAATAAAATGGAAATTTCTGAATAAAATTATCGTAATAGAAATTGAAAAACACTTATGATGAAAGTTGGTTTGAATAATTTATGTTATATAGTTTCGAGATGTATCTTATCGGGAGAATATATGAACGAACATTCGTCCCGACCACGTGACTTCACTGTGTGTGGTGTGATCCATACTTTTTATTATAAATACTAATGGAAAGAGTGTTAGGTCTCGTTTCACAAAGCATAACGATAGGTGTAGAGTGCGGCGTAGCGTAGGACGTAGTACGTAGACCATTCTCCGTTATTCGACGTTCGTAGCTGAGTAAGTGGCGTAGGCGGCTGTGCATTTCATTTAACCAATTTTACCAATTAATTAATGCTGAACAATAGGCCAACAGGGAAACATATCATGTATTACAGGCAACGGGGCCGGCCCATTCGCGACGACCAATTTTCAATTGAAGCTGAACATAATATAAAAAAAGGAAAATAATTCATAATAAATAAAACCTATATGAAAAGGGAAGACCAGTGTACGACTAACGTCTTACTTCAATAAATATCCTAGGATTCATTTTAAAGTTACGAACATAAAGGTCTCTACTACAATCATTTGTTAGAGCGTCGTAGACAGCACTTTACATGATAACGGGAGGGAAGTGGACGTAAATGGCATTCCACGTAATATCTCAAAAACAACGCTCGTACCACTACCACTTGCAGTTTAAAGTTAATTACTTTCAATTACGTTATATAAGCATATAAAGGGATTGAGTATGAAACAGCTGTTTTATTTATATATTTTACCCTAAGAAAATAAACATTTTTAAATTAAGCGGGAAGAATGCTAATCGGTGGGAGTCAGGTTCGGTGTGTATGGAGAATGAAGGAGCTCATATATTGCGCAGTATGAATATTGAGTTTAGCGTGTTGTGCCAGTTTTCGCATAACATGCTTGTATAACATGTAGAAATTAGTTCACAGAGAATGCATATGTGAATGTGTGAAAACGAACACCGTGTTGCAGTATTTTTTTTGTGTGTGTGTATGTGTTTTTTAATAATAACAGCTTATTGCGCGTGATTTTTTGGATACGTGCAATTGTATATGTGACGACAGGGACATGTATATATAGCTGATGTAGTCACGAAATTAGCGCATAATAACATTAGCCCTCTTATATTATTCTGTGGCTGGACCGCTGAGCACGTACGCGCTGCAAATAGGAAAAAACCGGTTTACACAGGCACGGACGGGGGACGGGAGGACAAGCTTGGGGTTTGCATGACGTACTTCAATTCGCTTCACGTTTACGTTTAAAGGATGATTTATGATAGACCGTGGCGGACGCGAGCTGTGTCCGAATCGGCCGAGACCCCCACGTGCTACGTGTCCATATTATACCGATGCGCATACGGTGAATGTAGCATAAACTGCTTCGTATAAAATGTTCGTAAAATTTTCAATCATGTCTCGCCCGTGCTTCGTGCGGGGCACGGTTTGCGTCCGCCGCAGTCTGACATAAATAATCTTTTACAACGTAACGTGTTTGTCAGAAATAGAGCTAATTTGGTCAACTGTGGTATATTTATATTTATGTATAATAACAGTATACATAAAAAATTACACTATTTTAGTTACTACCCTAGGGATGCACCGGGTATGCATATACAGTCGTCGTCAGAAAGATCTTCTTCTTAAACTTGTTTATGCTAAAATGAGCCTGTGATACATACAACGTGTGTTTTCCAATTTGGAGAAAGCTGTATTAAGTTTTCTAGAAACAATAAAAACTGTTTATATGACAATGCTTTTACAGCAATTTCGATCACTCCCTGCCAAAAACAATAAAAACACATTATTTAACTGCAAATATGTATATGAATTCGATAAGGATTATTACACATGTCTTTTTTAAGTTCGTTTTTATTACAAGTATGAAGGAAATATTTCATTTAAATTATCTCATCCTCATGTGACAACCCTTGGAAATTACATCATGATTTTTTCGCTCCGAAGCTTTTCACTGTTTGGTAAAACTAACCACAAGCACAACAAGAACAAACAAATAACACCAAGTTTTTAAATTTAGAAGACCTACATTATCATTTAAAAATAGATTATTACCTACATTTAAAGATTTTATTGTAATCTAAAACTGGCCAGCATTTTGAAACAGCATTTTCATACTTAAGTCCCTCTAATGTTATTATACTAGGCTTCACGCGGGGTTTCACTTGTGAGAAAATTTTGGTTATCCATAGATACTTCATCTTATAGGTTGGAATATATATAGTATTACACTAATTAAAATACTCTTTATCGTACACCGATATGCAGACAGTAACATTTACAACTACATAGATAACACCAACAATACAAAAGGTGGTCTTATTGCTACAAAGCGATTTCTTCCACACAACCTTAGGGCCAGGAGTTAAGGAAAAGTAAAATAAAGAGGTAGGGTGTACATACATGTATATACGAAATAAATACATAAATAAGTAAGTACATAATAAAAATAGATATTACAGTGGTCTAACAGATATAAGAGCAGCTAGATAAAGGAGAATAGATAGAGGAGAGGAAATAGAATAATTTAAAGATTGAAGCAGTGAGCCTTAACTTACTACACTACTAAATTTTATATAATAATAAAGTCTGTTTCTAAAGAAATAACATGAAATAAATACGGACGGAACAAAACGATGTATTCTGACCGCGAATATATTTCGTTTTTACCGCGTACGTGCAAGATGTGGAATGAACTTCCTTCTGAGGTACTCCTAGAGCGCTATGACATGGGACCCTTCAAAAAAGGTTAAAAAAGAACTCTATTTTAAGGCCGGCAATGTATTGACGACTCCTCTGGTATTGTAAAAGTCCATAGGCGACAGTGATCACTTTCCATCAGATGGCCCGTCTGCCTTATCAGGTTAAGATAAAAAAATAAATAAATGTTCCTGACGTTTATGCAAATATCTATTTCACAATAATGTGACTGGAAACTTTAAACCATTACACTCTTAGTTTGCAAATATTTCGTCTATATTTTTAAACATGAACTATAGCTGTTTCTTTTACGTTTCATTTTTCCAATCAGCCTTTACAACCCGTCGTTATTACATGTCTTTTACGCTAGCTCGGTTGGTTTTACATTAGGTTGTTCTCTTTGAAACTCGACCTCGCGTCCATTGCATAGAGTTTCAAATTGCATAAAACTAGGAGAGCCTAGGGGCATGAGTTGGTAACATGGGAAATTCTAATACACAGGCTACATGCAAATTGTGATTTTTATTCATTGTAAATAGAGTTCAATTTGTAATGCACTGCTTCTCTATCCACATCATTTTATTATATTTTTGTAGACCATAAACGGAAATTATTATAGAGAAATGTGATGAATGCGTTAAATTTTAACAAATTAACACTAATGCTGAAGCTAAAAATATCATTAATTTAAAATCACGAGATATTTTAACAACGCAGGTTCTTCCGAACGGATTTCTTATAATTCTGAAAATAAGTAAGATGACGAAATAAATTCATTTACATTGTTTAAAAATTACTGTTTAAACCCCGAAACGAACTATAACAATAATCAGATATAATTTAATAGGTGGTAGAACAATCGTTCGTCTGGGAAAGTACCACCGCCGCCTTCATAATCCGCCGTAAAGCAATTGTTGTGTTTCGGTTGGAGAACCAGGCACACATACAGCGAGGCGACCATCTTAGTCCTCAGGGGTAGTGACGCATTGATATACTACCTCAAAAGGAACTTCGGTTTTCTTTGAGGTTGGATGTGGGTGTCCATGAGCTGTGGTGACCACTTAATATCAGATGGCCTGCATGCTCGTTTGCTACTTTACAAACAAAAAAAATGTCCCTACATGAAATTGTGTATTATGTGCGTAATAAAAGCAAGATACATGTAAAGATTTAAGGTCAAATATAAGGTAAAATTTTAAGCTCATTTAAGATTCTATGACTGTACCATTTACGATAGCATTCCTGCGGATGTCGGAGGAGGCTACTAAGGGATTCATTTCAGCAGCAGTGACTTCCTGCGAAGCGATTCTCGTACTACGACCACCCACGCACATATCCATGCAGGCCGATTGCACAAAAATCCCCTTTTCTATACCTATGTCCACCGCTGAACTTATAAGAGCTGATAGATGGATGGCAAAATATAGGAAATAGGAAATATTTATTCCTTACCAGTTCTGCCCCACGATTTGTAGGCCAAACTCATAATCATTACACGTTTTACAAATTTTTTTGTCTTAAATTTCCCACCGAAGAAAATCCGGAGAGGATCGTCAGTACTATCAATCTATAACATTTAATAATTAAAAAAACTTTTATGTTAAAAATACAATAAATAACATATAACCTACCTAACCTACCTTGTTATAAACATAATCACGTGAAATATAACGTTTGTAACAAATATCAAGTTACCGATTTTGCTGAAATATACGTATCGAGCAAGAGATGTCGATGAGTACTTCTTGTATTGTTAAGAGTAATTAAAACTTAAAAATAGTAAGACTGTACCGTACAGGTCTTTAAATAAAGTAAGTAGCAGGTAGTATCTGCCACAATTGCGAGTATACCTGGAACATTTCCGATATCTCATAGTAGTATTGTACCGTGCAATTGTACATGCACTTGTAAACACGGAGTACAAGTACAGCGGAATCCGCTCTCTTGACGGCGGAAGCGGACAGCCGCCCGACAGTTTCCGTCTACGGAGATACCGATTGCCGCTTGAGAACTGGGAAGTGGATCGCTCGCGAATCGAGCGCCGACTACATGCTTCAAAATGTATAAACCACTTTAAAATGAATCCAGCAAACATTTGTTCGTGGAAAATTGTAAGCTAAGAATTTTAAAGATATTTCGACAGTGTTGTGTCTATTGAAGGGCTGCTTATTGTTTATTGAGTATCGAAATTAAGAATAATGGCAATAAATATAAAAATATTGTTTAAAAAACTCTCATTATTGATATTTAGCAATAATGTCACGATGTCATATACATGTGGTTTTTATGTGGTGGAAATAGACAACCAGTCCATGGACAGCAGTGGTTAATCACCTCATGTTAACTACCCACTGCATCCAATGGACCTGTCATCAAATTCAAATAGAGCACGAGTCCCAATTGAAGTTGAACAAATACGTTGCGCTTTTGAAAACTGTAACTTTTTATAGTTCAGAACTAGCAAATGCATGCAGTGTACCTAGTTATAAGCGGTCACTGCTGTGTAAGAACATTTGTAATTAACCCCAAATAGGATAATAATTCCACTGAGGTCAGTCGCAAATACGTTACTACCTCTGAAGACTAAGTTAGAACGCATGGTGTGTGAACGCGTGAGAACTTAGAACTCCACCTGCTGTAGTTGAACAACGAACGGGTGTATCATCTTTTGAACATATTAGTTTACATCTTTCAAGCCAGGACTCACCATCGCTATACTCCCTTTATATTAGATAGCGATATGTGGCGATAATGCCGCTTAAAACTGTTTTTTTTTATGTTTGAAAAGTAGCAAATGAGTATGCTAGCCACCTCATATTAAGTGGTCTCTGCAACCTATGGACATCTACGTCTAACTTCAAACAGGATTGAAGTTTTATTTGCGGTCGTACGTAAATGCATTACTCTTGAGGACCAAGATGGTCGCCTCGCTGTAAGTGTGTTCGCAACCGTACCTCTCCAACCGAAAACAAAACTGCTTCACGGCGGATTACAAGGGCGGTGGTGGTGCTTCCCCGGACGAACTATAGTTCTACCTCTTATCAGAACCTACCACCAATCTCGAAGATCTATCACAATAGTTCCTTGCAAAAACAAATTATTACATTTCAAATTAACTTTGGAAATTGAGTGTCTACAGTAGGAGATACCTAATACTTACATGTGATGAACGCAATAAAATGAAATAAATGCATTGCCATTTTATAGAAGACCCTCTATTTTTTTATAAAAAATATTTTTTCATTGCATAACAGTTGTATAACGGAATGGAAGCTTTATTACACAGTAGCAATAACAACAGAGTACCGCAGGTGTATTAATACCGTGCGTGAAGTGCTTTTATTGTGATTAAATACAAATATAATATTTAGTGCATCGCAGGGATACCCTAGTGGTTAAGATTCCAGCTTTTCACGCTAGGTGTCTTGGATTCGAATCCCGCACGCACCTCTGATTGGTCGAAGTTATGTGCCTTTTTAGAAATTATTTATCACACGCTTTAAAGGTGAAGGAAAACATCGCGAGGAAACCTGCACATGTCTGAAGTCTGCCAATCTGTACTTGGTCAGCGTTGTGCACTACGGCCTAATCTTTCTCATACTGAGAGGGGAGGTGGAAGCGCGGAGGCTGTGCGGTGGAGCACCGGCGCGCGCAACCGGAGACTCGTAGTGA